>JAZHYW010017653.1:0-86971 GCA_037355805.1 Ixodes ricinus | reverse complement strand
CCCGGTGACTTCAAGCGCACACACCAAAAAAATATGTGCACCGCTTTTGTTCATAAAAATATACAAAATACAGCACTTTCTAAAAGAGAAATACGTTAGTAAGAAGCCGTATAATAAACAAAAACGTACACACAGCCATTTTCCTTTTCAGGCTGTCTACCAAGTTGACATTTTCAAATTCCCTGAGTTTTCCAGGTTTTCCTGAGTACTTCTGTGAAATTCCTGAGTGACACAGAACTTTGTTTTTGGTCAAGATGGGCTGACACCATGTCGCCAGATGCTGTCACTCTCTAAAAGCATGTTATAAAATAAAAAAACGACATAATACAGTTTTAATGGTAACGAGTAATTTTTATTAGATTCAAAAAGAAAACAGAACGGACTGGTTAGTAAAATTCATAGCGAATAAAAAATAAAAAGGTAACCTGAGATTTAGCGCCCCCCCCCCCGCCCCGTGAAGTCATGTGACCTCGGCGGGAGGGGGGGGGGCACGTGACCGCACGGTTACGCCGACGGCGACGCCGCTCGAGCCGGAAACGGGCGCCTAGACTGCGCTCTGAAAGAAAAACGGGAGCAATAACGGGGAAAGAAAAAGGTAAACAAAGATAAGGCGTTCAAAGTGCGATTGCTCAACCCTTGTTGTCAACACACTCCACTTAACTTAAAATCCTTTCTTTTTTTTACGTGCGCGGGTACTTTTCCCTTGCTTTTGCCATCCTCTACTTTTTTGTTTTTATTGATGCTTTTTCATATTTTTTACAATTGCTTTTTCGCTGCGTTTCCTCGCGTGCGCGCATGCTGGCTTGGCGGTCTGCCAGCCCACGACCCGAGCTATGTGCACCCCGCCGGCGCAAAAGGCGCACTGGGAAAAGCGAAGAAGGGCCATGCTTGGCCGTGCTTCATCTTCGTTCGCTACATCAGGTGTCCCCGCCATGGGAGTTATGGGCGTTCGATACAGAAAAACAATGTGATTTTCTAGGGGATGTTTGGACTGTTTCGTATAAAAAATAATTTGAAATACACGGGTGTGATATAACCGGACTCGACTGTACGTTTGGCTCATTCCATTGATATCTGAAGAATTTTGGACTGTGAAAGTCCATCTGTAACACTTCAAAAAAAAAAATGTTTCTGATAGAAGCACAATTTCCTGAGTTTTCCCTGAGATTTTCCAGACTATTCAAAATCCCTGAGAATTCCCAGTTTTCCCGGTTTTCCGGTTGGTAGACACCCTGAATTTCGAACTTAATATTTTTAGAGACTAGTCCTAATAGACTTAACGGCTTTGTTGGTCCCGTCACTATACGTCGATATACTTGAAGCACCAGTAATAAAATATAAATAATAAATTAAAATTATTACTACTAATAATTTTATTATATTTTTATCTTTCTCTGCTCTCTATTTTCTAGTGAATCTTCTTTGCCGTCTTAATCTTAATATCATGGCCGATCCTGAAATATTCAGCATTTGCTCGGAACGTGTGCCATCGGACGGCTGGAACATGAAGTGCGCTGACTGTTCTCGCCTGTATCATTTGGGAAGGAGGTGCTCTGGCATCGCCGACGGCAACTTTAGAGAGATACTTCAACGAAATTTGAAATATTCGCGTCGTGTTCAAAAATAGGTTGAATATGATCCACAATATCCGTAAATGAGAATCGCACGTTTGTATTTTGATCCTGGTGGCTGTATTTTTCGTTATAAACGGTTCACTCTGGCAAGCGCTCGGTGAAGGCCCAGCTTAGAGCACGTGACATCCAACGCAATCGTGCGTACTCGCAAACTAGTATTTTAAAGGGTTTTAGAAGGTCAATGTTGATGTCTCCTGTGATATAGAGGTAGGTCGTTTCGGGACGAGCAGCTACGGCGAAGCTGACGTCGAGATTATGGCCTACTCCGTCTCACCCTACGATGGACTAGGGCCCGAAGGCTGGCGGGCAGAGCACTGCCTCAGAAAAGCTTGCATCCGCATTGCGAAAGAGTGCGCGAGATAAATTCCGATAAACAGACTACGAAGAGCACTAATCTAACGCACATGGTTCTCTGTTATGATAGTGCGCTATTTTACATTGGTGAAATAAAGGCACATGGTATTTAGTTCCAGAAACTTTCTTGCCATATTTCGTAAACATGTCGACAGTTTGGAGAAGTTGGGCGACCCACAGGCAACACTGACATAAAGTCGTTTCGCCTTAGCCATAACAATCAATCCAATCCAACTTTTGTGTACGTAAAACCTACCCGGACCCACATCTCCCTTCCGCATGCGGTCGGCATATACGCCCCCGTTTCGAACACTTTATCCGACTCATCTCATTTCTTAATGGCCACTAGTTCCGATCCTCGGTTCTCTTGGCCCCATCGGTTCCCAGACGGCATTAATCCCTTCAGTACTCTTCAGTAGTGGCAAGCAGACAGATCCGCCGCGAGGGCTCGATAAGCAGACGAAAATCCTGCCTCCGTCTGACGCGTCTTGGCGCACTGATATGTACGACGGAGCAAATATACCACGTGATTTCTAACGGGCTCATGATTGGACCTGGTGGCCTGTAGTATTGGGCTTTAGTCCATCGTAGGATGAGACGGAGTATACGTCAGCCACCGAAGCGGCTGCTTTTGTACGAATTTTGAGTGATGGGTTAATCTTCTATAATCTTGTAGGGGGACAATAGCGACTTCTACGACACACAAAAGCGACTCTCTTGAAGAGGGGAGTTCCTCCTTCCTCTTCTCTCGTCGTGGCCGGAGGCGAGACTGTTGCCGTCACTACCTCTCAAGGTTCCTAGACGGGCATTACAAACGAGGCGTTAGCGACATCCACCAGGTGCTCTTTGCTAATCGTTTAATTCGTTTTAAGTTTCCTTTTTCGAGACTTTTTAACAGGATAATGGTATGTTTCATGTGATACTGCTCCTTTGAACACATATAGACAAAAAATGAGTGCCGAAATTTCGTTGTAGTATCCCTTTAAAGACATGGACGCTGCCAAGCTTGAAAGCGGCAACGCCTCGCATGTGGTTTAGCTCCTGCGAAGTCGGATGTAGGTACCGACCGTCCCTCTTCTCAAGCTGAACCAACTGCATTTTCGCGCAGTTAGAAACAGTGAACCTGAAACTCGATCTTCTGCTATTTAGGAAGGACACCGTTGACTCACTCCACGAGCTGTACCCAAAAATGGATGACTTATTGTCGATGAAGCAGTCGGTCGATATGATGCACGACGCAATGGCCGGGATGCAAGAGTCCTGAACTTTGTGTCGTCTCAGTACAATTTCATTAGAGCATAAAAGAAAAGCTCGAGACAAGATCATCAAGGCGCTTCAAACAGAAACAACTACTTTGCGGTCAATAATATCCGACCAGGCATTTGCGCTTTAACATCTTAAAAACGTCCAGAACGACTCTAGTGAAGCCAGTCGCCAATCTAATATGGAACTTTACGAAATACTCTTTGCTCTTCGAGAAAGCCTTAGAGGCATTCTCGAGGGCTGAGCTGGGCAGCTGCAAATGGAGGACTTCCAGTCATCACACGTTGAGGCTGTGCATCGCCTTCCCGCTAGGTGTGATGTCTTGCCGCCTATTCTGATTCGTTTCTCTTCAGTTCCTCTGAAAGAGCGTTGGATGGCGCGTCGTGGCCGCTTGGGTTCTCTGACACGAGAAGATTCCCTGCCTAAACTATACTTCAACGACGATCTCCCAGACGACAACAGAAAGCCCTTCTGGAGGGCAACAAACAGAGGAAAGTGAAAGGATTGAAGGTTGTGGGGATCGTCATGGTCATATTTTTGCGAAACAAAACGTAGGCTCTTCTATACTTCGAATCACCAAAGTAGTTCCTTTCGAGCACGTTATGTAGAATTTAGGGCCACTTTTGCAGACTTTATGGACCTATACGCTCGTGCTTAAAGGCATTGAGTCAAGGTCGGGCCCTTCCTTGACTTCAATTAGCGTTAATATTGAAAGTTTACGTAAGCAATGGGATTGGTTTTGACTAGCCATAGATTCCGTACTTCCGATTGCTGATGCATTTGTTCTTACAATAATTAATATTCACAATGAGGAGGTCGACATGTTTTCGGTACCTAGATTTAGCATGCTTTTTTATACTCGGGATAAAAACCACGGAGGTAGAATCGCAATTTTCTTAGAAGCCAAAGCGCTTTATTCAGCGATAACCATTTCATTTCTATTTTGTGAATCACTGGAACTTCGTGTCATTACTTATGCTTATGTCATCTACTTGCTCGCTTTTTATAGACCACCTTCTTAAAATGTTCCTGGTTTACTCTCTTAGCTACGCAAATGTATTCAATCTTGGCAGGGTAATGCAACCCTCTATATCACAGGAGACATCAACATTGATCTTCTAAAACCCTTTAAAATACTAGTTTGCGAGTATCTTGCCGTATTGGCTGGCTAAGAAGTTGAACCCTAGGTTTTTGCACCAGCAAGAGAAGAATTTTTAAGTTGAAGACTTGTAAGCTCACCAATTAACTTGAGGACATTATCGTCGTCAAATAAATCGGCAATTATAAAACAAAAAGCTGGAGGCACACCTAAGCATTTCTTATGAGTTGTGAATGCGAAAGCATGTAAGCCGCTCGTCCGCTCCCTTTGTCGTCTACTGCGTACTAGCGTGCGCGCGCTTCGTCATCTCGGAAGCCATGGCGTAGCCCCGTCGACGCGCGCCAGCCATTGGAACCAAAGGTGAATCGCTCCTATTGGGATCGCGGAATCTACGAGCCGTTTTCGCGCTTCCAGCTGATGACGTGAGCTTGCTCCATGAGACAGTTAATGCTTTCGCAATAAAATAATCAGATCACTCTTTTGTAATGTGTCAGTTTGAATTTCCCGAGCAGGTTTCTACTGAGACAAAAATATCTCTAGAATTGAAATTGTTGACAATAATACTTTTGATAAATATGTCTCCGGTTACGACTGGGTTTCATTTCAGTGACGTGTAAGCCACTTTCAGAAATATTTCGTCTGTTCAGTTGTTTTGGCAGTTTTATAATGCATAAAAAGTGTAATATTTCTGAAACAAAGAAAAGAAAAACCTACGTTGGATAACCACTGACATACTATCCGCCATTTAAATTAAATAAGTAGACTGGAAGCGCTGCCGTCGTTCACCTCATAGTCGGAGCCTGCAGAAACAATTTCCAAATATCCGCAACAAGGGTACTGCGCTTATTCGCTCAGGTAAACAAATTTACTTAAAAAAAGTTCTCGTAATCTCGGTATAACTCTGGTAAAACTAGTTAATTAATTAACAAATTGCGAAGTTCTTGCCGGTGATACAAAAAAAGTCTTCAAGACGTATTTGGGCATACTTACCTCATAACTGCTAATCTTTTTAATGATTTGTGGCACCTTTTCTGGTACACTCCGGAAAAGCACTTCATTTCTTTCGGTTTCGTATTCCAATTCTGCTTTTGCTTTTCTTGCGCAGGTAACAGCTGATGATTTGCAACCAATGATGTTTAGCTTGAAATCGAGTAAATCTCCAGGATTTGTTAGCCTACGGCTGAGTGATCTACGGAAGAATTTCCGTTATGTTGAGGACACACTTCTTCTGTTGTTTGACAGCAGAATCGAATCCAGTTGCATACCTCATGAACTATAAATCACGCAGTTGTCACACCATCTTAAAGGGAAACAATTGTAGTAAGATTGAGAACTATCGACCTATTTCCATTTTCCCGTGTCTACCAAAAATATTCCAGAAATTAGTTTCTATCACCATGTCTTCCTCTATAGACAAGCATAATTCTTCATCTAACTATATCGGAATAGGTGAGAGAAAGGCGAAGCCGTCTTATAATAACTGCCTCTAGTTCTCTGTCAATAAAGTTTCGGCAGAAAAAAGAAGGATTGCGTCCTTTTGTATAGTCTGCTTCACCCTCCGTCTTTCAGTGCTACCATCTTGGAGTCGCATGCACACTGGCCGCAATTAGGCTGCTTCGAAACTCGTCGCTCCCCTGTCCCGCGCCGAACGCATGAGCGTACACGTGATTGCGTTACGCATAAAGTGTTACTGGAAAGAATAACACTGATTATTTAATTGTGGACGCCACGGATGCACTACGGCGCGTTGGGCACGTCCGCTGCCGGAGAACGGAAATGGTAACAGCGCATCGGTAGCACAATAGGTTCTCTCACTCTTTAGTTGCGCGTCACCGATGATGCGCGTCGGCAGTGAGAGCTCACAGGTAGGCTACTACGCTCGTCGCTCATGCCCGTCTGCATGCACAGGCACCTGTTACTTATTTATAATATCACATAATATGTGCATAAGGCGGTAGCATCTGAGGCTCACTATTATACCTGGCGTGATGAGGTTAGTTATGCACATAAGTCAGCGTCTGCACGGACACACATTGTAGTAAATGGCGCTGCACGCGTAATGAGATTTATGCATTACTCTGAGCACCATCGCCGCGCAAGGTATTTCGCCGTTCGAGCAGCTGGCCAAGTAGGCAGCGCACCCGTGGCCAAGCTGGTTATCGTGCTTGCTTCTCCCGCAAAAAGTCGGGGTTCCACGCCTAACTGCGGAAACACATGTTCGTTGTTTCTGTAATGTCGCGCTCTGGTAACTCGAAAACCATGTTGCTTATTTGAGATTAGAATGTTCTACGCGCCATAACCATTTGCGCCGAAACTTTAGAAGCCCACACATCTACATAAGGGACTCTGCGTGGTGAGCCGCAGTCAGTCTCGCCCCAGCGCTCGATCCATTGGCTCGACGCCTGCGACGCCAGCATTATTGTATTTTGCTCTGGGCACAAGTTCGCCCGATTAAATGTTTAGGTTTTCAGTTATTCGAAGCCTTATCATTTGTCATTCATGGCAATATTTATGATCGCGCATTTAGGAATTAAGAGAAGGTGGCATGAATAATAATAATAATATAGAATAATAACATATTTTATTGAGCAGATCACATTCCACATATAAAGAAAGCGGGTCCGTCAAAGCCAGAAGCGGCTTGTGGGAATAAGCCCGAATCAACGTAAAATGATACACATTGATTTGACAGTTTTGTAGGCAGGAAAAGCAAGACCAAAAATAAATGAAATAAAAAAAATACACATCAGAAAAAACTTAGAAGCGCGTACTGATAGACAAAATTGAAGTAACGTGCAGATATTCTGACACACAAAGGTACCTATTACAGAAACTTGAGCTAATATAATAATTTTCTTTCATACGTTAGGACAAAAAAAAAGAGAGACCGCAAACTACAATACACACAGGTCGTATGTACATAGAAAACCACTCAATATTCAAGCAAAATGCACATTCGCTTTTGAGACATATACAAAGAAATACAAAAAGAAGGAGATGACATATTAGCTATTAGAATTACAAACAACCCAAAGCAATAATATAAACTCTAGCATATTGTTTTTAGTTGCCGTTTTAACTGGAACGTTTAAAGGCCCTTTCACACTCTTGACTCGAGTGCGACCGAGCACGATCGAGAGAGACCAGACCGGTTTTTAAGCCTCTTGCGATTTCTTAGGACCAGTTCCGCTATAAAGCGCATCCGGTCCTAAAACCCGGTCTGGTCTCTCTCGGTTGTACTTCGGTCGCAAGAGTGTGAACGGTCGCTTAATTCAGATTGAGGAAGGAATCTGGTAGACTGTTGAAAAGTTGAGGGACATAAAAAGAGCGCCGACGTTTCGCGCATTTGTGTAAACGCGAGGAATAACAAAACGTTCACTTTCCCGCAAAGTACGCTGCACGACACGAGGAGTATTGAAGGGACTTCGCCAATAATGTTTGCAAACAACACATCCTTGCAAAAGGGGTGAAATGCGCGGGAGACAGAGAGCAGAAAACAGTTGAACATGATTGTAAACCTGAGACTGAGGGCAGAAAGGAACACAACAGCAGGTAGAAACAGGGAGCAACGTCTCAAACTCAGCTGCAAAGTTTACTCGTGCACGCCTTCTATACCCCAATTCCAACGCCGTCTCCACAAAAAAAAAGAAAAAAACAATTTGACAAGAGGACAATGACATTTGGATAACCTTCTCTTATCTCGACCTCGGCTGCGAACACCACAGGGTCACATTCAGCATAACTACCGCCACCCGGCGAACGTAGGTGAATCACTTCTGAAAAAAAAGAACGGGTTTGACCTTCAAGATGCGATTCCTCCAACAACTTAATCAGTCCAAAGAAACAATACTAGACACTGTTAACAGTCGGAACCTGGGGCCATCTCCCAGGTTCCAGGCCCCAGGTTCCGACTGTTAACAGTGTCTAGTATTGTTTCTTTGGACTGATTAAAATGTTAGAGGAAGTCGCATCTTTGAAGGTCAAACCCGTTCTTTGTGTTCAGTAGTGATTCACCTACGTTCGCCGGGTGGCGTTAGTTATGCTGGAATGTGACCCTTTGTAGTGAGTGTTTCGCAGCCGAGGTCAAGGGGAGATAAGAGAAGGTTTATCCAAATGTCATTGTCCTCTGTCAAATTGTTTTTTCTCTTTTTTTTGTGGAGACGGCGTTGGAATTGGGGTATAAAAGGCGTGTACGAAATAAACTTGCAGCTGAGTCTGAGACGTTGCCTCCTCTGTTTCTACCTTCTGTTGTGTTCTCTTCTGCCCCAGTCTCAGGTTTACAATCATGTTCAACTTACTACCAGCTCGCCTGCACTCTGACTATTTTTTAGAAATCAGTTCTTCACTTGACACATATAAAATTGTATAAGCCACGCCTCCTGAAAAATACTTTATAAGATGAGTGTCTATTTTTTTACCAAAGCATGGAACAATTCGCATAAAAGGTAATCTCATAACGTAATAATCATAATAATAGTACAAATAATTAATAATAATAACAATGCGTTTTATTTTCCGTCAAAAATGTATGACGGAAGGAGGCCGAGGGAAAAAGTTCCATGATGCAGCTTCACGAGTCCCCGGTCCCCCATCCTTGCATTTGGCAGCAGTGGCGCAGAAAACGAAACAAAAAGACAAAATGCACGTGAATGAATATTCGCTGAAAAGGAATACATACAGGCAAAGCACTGTTCAATACAACAAAGTAAGCCAATACACTTATGGTAGCATAGTTTCAAAGGTAATATTACACATTTGCTAAACATTCATCTTCGGAAAAAAAAATGCTTGAATTTCATTAAATGACCAGTTAGGGAGGTGGATGTTTTCGGTGCGAAATAAGTTCAGTAGAATAGGTAGTCTTCTTGATATTATCATTTGCTCGCCATTCGTTGTTTTGTAATTTCGAAGCATCCAGTACTCCGTGTTACGGGTGGAATATGCGGTCACTCTTGGTGTTAGGTACGCGAATTCTAGAAATCTACGAGCCTTTTTTTCCACATGTCTATTATAGGTTAGACACAGTCGATATTAGTACAGACAATTCACAGACATAAGACTCATGCCATTAAAACGAGGCTCACTAAGATTGTCTTACGGGACATTGCAGATGTTTCGTAAGAAAATGTTTTTTGAAGGACAAGCATTTTATTTCAAATCGCATTAGTTGTACTTCCCCTGAATAGATGGCAATAGTTCACATGGAAATGATATAACAATCTCTGAACTAGTATTTTCGCCTGTCTTGGTAAAATATTACGTTGACGTTATATCGCGCCAACCACGCGTGACAACTTTACCAATACATGATTTACATGCTGGTCCCGTCTCATTCGATCTGTGAAGATGATACCATATGCTTTAAAACAAGAAAGAATTTTTATTCTTGTTGAATTTAGAATATTATCACTGGTAATATCATGATCCTTGTTTCTCGGGCGAAATAAATCGACTTTTGTTTTATACTCATTAATGCTTGACGAACTATAACTATAACAAGTAACTAGATCATTGAATGTTTTATTTGCTTTAATTACTAATTTGTGAAAGCAGTTGCTTGAAAAAAATAAACTCGTATTATCAGCATAGATTATATATTTTATATCTGGGTTTACGGTTACAATATCATTCACATACAGGTTAAACAAAAGAGGTCCCAAGATATTCCCTACGGAACACCGGAAAAAATTAACTTTGCATCAAGAACAGAAACCGTTTCTGTGAACATATTGTTTTCGATGTGATAGGTATGACGAAATTAAAGTTGAGGCATAACCACCAAATCTGTACATTTCCAGCTTCCTGATTAACAGATTGCGGATTAAATGATCGAATGCTGAAATCGATAGAAATTACGAGTGTCATCGTTTTATCTTCAAAACTTCGCAAAATCTAATCTTCTGGTTCTAAAAGAGAGATCGGATTTACTGGGACCAAGTGATTATATCACGCTTATCAGCAAATAAAGGTCTTTCGAGAACACCGATAAAATTGAAATCGACCTGGATTCACCTATGCCATTCGTATCACCCTTTTTCTTCAAACCACTGACATATAGTGAACGTTTGAAGCATATTTGTGTTTTCTGAAAGCCCCGTGCTTGGCTTCATAACAAATCGAAAACCGTTGATTTTGATTTTATCTGGAACATATAAAATTTTATATCAAATGAAAATCAAATTTGGGGGTTCTACGTGCCAAACCAACGACGGGCATCTGGCACGCCCCAGCGAAGGACTCAGGATTAATTTCGACCACCTGAGAATCTTTAGACGTGCAACTGAAAGCTCGGTTGCACTGCTGCTCCTCCGCAATAGGCCTCCTGCGCTGAAGCTTTGAACAAACTGCAGCGCCCTCGTTTTGGGTAGTACAAGCTCACCTGATCGAGCCTCGCGCTACTTATGGCACGTTGGTCGAGCTTTTTTAATTCTGCCTGGTGCTGAAGAACGAAAAACACCTTTGGACGCCGAAAATCGGCCAGACTCAACGCCGGAAGACAATCAAAAGTGCCAAATTCATGACACCACCACTAGGGTACGCGTCTATTATCACTGGGCGGTGACGTCCAAACACCTGTGTCGCGACGCTTTCATTTTTCTTTTTCTTTGTCATGTCTACTTTGGAACGCGTGAAACGGCACTCTCATGGCTCGCGCTCTTAGCGTCTTAGCTTTGACGGCGTTCGGATTTTTGTTGTTTCTTTATATTTTCATCGTGATCTCGCGCTCCGCACCAGAGCAGGCACACTTCTGCATGCCTGACAGTTGGAGACGCTCAAGTTTGTACTACCCAAAACAAGGCCTAAAGAGTCCCTTTTCGCAGCACCCCTGGGCAACGAAGGAGGCCTATAAGCCTCCGTCAGATTGCGGAAACCTCGGCTGGGATTCGAACCCGCCACATGGAGATCCGTAGGCCGGCGCTCTCGCCTCGGAGTCACCGAGGCGGCTCTAAAATTTTCTATGGCACACATTTGATTTTATATGCCAATCCTCCCCCTTCGAACCTTCCCCTCCTCCTCTCCTGTTCCCCTGCCATTTAGTGGGAAATTATTCTCTAAATTTCTCGCTTAGTCTAGCGAAATAAATTCCCCCTAAATTTAGTTGAGAAACTTTTCCGCTAAATTTAGCTAGAAACCTTTTCCGTTAAATTTAGCGGGAAAATTTCTCGCGACATTTAGCGGTACCATTTCCCACCTAGATTTAGCGGGATAAGTTTTCCGCTAAGTGTAGCGGGCAAATTTTTCTTCTAGATTTAGTGGGGACATTTTTCCGCTAAATGTAGCGGGGAAATATTTCCGGTAGATTTAGTGTGGAACTTTTTCCGCTAAATTTATCGGGGTCATTTTTCCGCTAAATTGAGCAGGAATGTTTTCTGCTAAATTTGGCGGACAATTTTTTACGGTGAATTTAGCATGGAAGTATTTCGATAAATTTAGCGAGAAAAGTTTGCTATAATGCGACGCGCGGTTAGGCCCGGTTGCATTGTTCCTGTAATGCAAAGCGCGCGGTTACGTCGACGCCGACGGCGAGTCGCTGAAGCCGGATGCGGGCGCCTAAGAGCTGCACTCCGAAAGGCCAGTGGTGAGCGTGCGACATTTAAAGAGGTGCTCCGGCCGTTTTTTGAGCTACCTAAACAAATTGCATTTTCTGACTACCCGGGCTTCAGTCGTCACGGTATGCTATTTATTTTCTCCAAATTCAAAATAGCAATTGAGAAAACCGTAAATGAAGTTGATGCCGAAACCAGCATTCAAATTTTCGCGCGCTCTTCAGTGGTGTGACGTCACACATGGTACAGACTTTCAGGTGGTGCATGTAGTCTTAAACAGAGTATGTCAAGTGTTTTTTGTGTGCTTCTCAGTGAATCAGTTACCAAACATTCTTTTCCCACCATCAAACGTCTTGTAATCAGTTGGGAACATGGCTTACTGCCCCCTTTGTACCATTTCTGTCGTCACACCTCAATGTTGCCAGTAGGGGCTCCCTGTTTGAGAAACATGATGAAAACGAAATTCAAAAATTCAATAACTTCGCGAATATTTTTTCTTTTCACAGAATACTTGGGGAACTCGTAGAGCCATGTCTATCGGTGTGTTGAGCCAATATGGAAGCAAATCAACGACCATGAAAAAATCGCCGGCGCGCGCCGATCCAGTCGATGTCCTCGTCAAATGACTCTGTTGGGAGCGGCTTCGCGGCGCTCCTGTCTTGCGCACGCGTCCCATTGTTACTTTGCAGCCAATCAGATCGCGGCGTTACTCGTCATGAACGACGAAAAAGCAATCTGGGAGCGCACTAAGAAAATAAGCTCTGCTTACCTTAGTAAGTGAGAAGGGGTTATCTATGTTTATGCGCTGCATGATTCCTTCTTCGGCGTTCATAATGAGTAGCGCCGCAGTCGGATTGGCTAAACGTGTGGCAAGAGAGTGGCGCCGCGGTGCGACTCCCAGCGAAGTCATTTGGCGTAAAAATCAGTTGAGCCGGCTCGCCGCCTTTACGTTTGTTTATTTGGAGTTTCTGACAATACAGAGATTGCCATGGAGCTGGGGCAAAAAGGCGACAATAAAGTCGCCTGACTAGGCCTCTAGTACCAGGCTACACTCACAGCACAGGCAGCAGGCAAACATTCAGCAAAACAACAAAAAGAAAAAAAAAAATAAAAAAATAGATATATAGATGACCTCAAAGACTACCTTTGAGGTCATAGGATTACGAAAAGAAAATTATATAACAGCAACATAATTGTAAATACATCGACATGTATGAATTGGAACCTACACACACACACAAAGAAAAGAAAAAAAAAACCACAACCGGATGAAGGAAATACATTTTTTCCTGTTTTTTATACACTCACGTCAGAGGCAGCAATCAACGTATACTACCTATAAGGTCATGGAATTACCTAGAGAAAAAAAATTCTGACAGCAACATAATTACGAATACATTGATATGTATGATGAGAACTGCAAACACAAAACAGCAAACTATAGGGATTGTGCGTGTCGCACAATCCCTATAACGAGGGGAAAAAATAAAAAAATCGAAGTTAGAATTATTTACTTTTTCGCGTTCTTATCTCTAAGGTATTTATTTACATTTTATTCGTTTCAAACAAACCATTTATTTATGTCTTTTACTCGAAAAATAAAATTATTTGGCAAGTTTCTGATAGCATGTTAACAAATTTACAAAATTCTCCTTTGTAATGATAATGAGATAGCCACGCTAGAGCCGCTAAAAACTCGCCTTATCCACTGAGAGCCTATATATCTAAGTAGAATAGCTAACATTTCGAGCTCCAGTGTATAAAAAACAAATCACGAACCAAAAGAAAAAAATTACACCATCTTCCCGAGGGGAACCATGGGGTGATGCGGAGCATCGCGGATCGTAATTAATTTATTCCCTTCTTGACTGATTTCTTTTGGCCGTAGATTGTACGGCCAAGAAGTTACGTAGATGACTAATTCTTTTATTTTAGATTCAGACTCGGGTTTGGAGGAAACGGTTGAAAAGAGTGTCGGATTGTTTAGGGAGGTGTCAGGCGGACTTAGTTTTACCTGGGAATCGCCTGTGAATAACTGCATTCAGTTTTTAGACATTTTGATCCTTTTTTCTGAAGAACAGGTTTGTTGGCAGTATTGCTCCGCACACTAAGAAAAGTCTGGTTTTGTTTGAAAGTGCTCACTCTACACTGGTAAGAGGGGTATAGCTTTGACATGTCTAAGTGCGGTTCTGGAAAAAAGTTGCAATCACCAGATGAAAATCAGTTTTGAACGACAATCAAAAAGGTTAACCGACGCGGGTACCCCTAACCTAATCTCTAGTTGTTGTGAGAGCCTTCTTCAAAAGCTAAAAAAGAAGTAAAAAAGGCAGCGAGGCAAGTAAAGAAAGGAAAAGAGTGCAAGTCATTCCGTATATGCATACAGCGTCGCATAATCTGAAAAAGATAGCGGGTAGATACAACATTAACTTGGTTTTTTCTGCACCGTGTAAACTTGCCAGGATATGTTCGATGTTGACAAGGCAGAAAAAAAGAAACACTATCTTCCCGAGTGGAACCATGGGGTGATGCGGAGCTCGTCGGATCGTAATTAATTTATTCCCTTCTTGACTGATTTCTTTGGCCGGCCGGATTTCGGCTGCGGCGGACGCGAGCGGCCGAGAAACGCTAGCACACGACAGCCGCAGAGTTGCGGGAAAGCCCACCCCACTGGAAAGCCCTGGCGTGGCGCTGCGACCCGCGCGCCCAAAACTATCCTCCTTTCACTCCTCCGGGGAAACGCGCGCTACCGCTGCTTATATTCACACTTGAAGGAGAGGAGACTAGAGGAGGAGAGTTGCGCATGCGCGCGCGGTGTGAGTAGAAGCGAACGCACGCGAAGTGCACGCAGCTGGTAGAGAGAGAGAGCGGAGAGAGTAACGCGCAGCTGTTGGAGAGAGGGAAGGAGGAGAGTTGCGCATGCGTAGTGTGAGTGCGGACTACGACGCCGCGGGACATAAACCCGAGCAAGAGATGCTCCGCATCTAAAAAATATTGATATAAAATTTCGAAGTAGAAGGGAAACGAAAACATGCTCGAGATTGTGATTTTAATTGACACGTGTTCTGGCGGTCGCCAATATTTTTCATGTTGCGTTTTTTTTCCCGTAAAATTTTGTTATAGAAAAAAACAAACAAAAAAACTTGCGAATTTGCATAACTTTTGAGCATAGTACGGCCTCACAAATAGAAGGATCATGACGCTCATGAAACAGAGCGTTGAGTAGACAAGGGACAGTGAATATGTTTGAACTGAGCAACCCTATTACTGACGGACGTGAACATTGGCATTTTAATAAGCATAGTATCGCGGTGTTTGACGGAATGGAAATATTCATTTTACTATTATTCGCACGCAGCGGGATTACAACGCAATGTTAATGCTTAATGTTTCACCATTTTAATGAAGATAACATTTTACTACGAATATTCTGGTCTCAAAGAACTCACCAACAGTCACTGGACTAATTGAATCAGAGCCGCTATGCCACTAGCCTATAGTTTAAACACTAGGAGAGGGACGGCGCGAGGGGTATAGAGGGAGAGAAACAATTATTTTCAAAACAAACTTGCTTTTTATATTGACTTAAACAGCACAAATAAGGTAAGGGAAAAAGAAACATTATTTGCCTTATCTGCGCTGTTTAAGTCATTACGTCTAACCAACTCGTAGAGCAACTCATTTCGGTGTTTTTTTATGTATAGTAACCCTGCAAGGGTATAAAATGTGGCAAACACGTTCTCACATTGTCATCGGGGAGTGTTTCACTGGCTGTGCGGAAATTTTAAGATTTTACATACATTTAAAGAAATGTCATATTAAGCAACGGAGCAAGATGCAAGAGCCCCACATTTTCGTGAAGTAAAGTGAATTCTCAGCATAACTGTTCGGCTGACTTCTCCTGAGGAATAAACGTTATCTGCCCGTTTTATTCCGCTTTTTTAACGTCGAAGTTTTAACAACGTAAAATGTTTGTACGTAAACCGTAATTCATACACTGCGCTTTGCACGTGATAAATAAAGTAGTTATTAATAAACACACAGAGGTGATGTGCAAGGCACCTGCGAGAAAACCGAACTCTATTTGTTCGCATCGCAAACAGAAGCTAGGCATTGAGGAGAGCTCAAACTTCGTCAGGAGGTAGCCCCAGCCGTTCGAGCAAGATGCCACAGTTTCAGCACCACCCCTGATGTTATTCAAAAGTTATAAACGATTTTTTCTTACATTTTCAACTGGAAAAAGGGCCCATTTCCGCCCGTTTTCGGTTTCTGGCACCTTAGAGCTCCATGTATTTGACAACTCAGTCGGCCGCCATTTTGTTCATTTAATCGTTCGAAAATGGCTTATAAATTTTGAATAAGATGACAAATTGGTGTTGAAAAGTTGGAATCTTGCTCGAACGACAGGGGCTACGTTCAGACGGAGTTTGGGCTCTCCGCATAGTAGAGTTTATATTGCGGTGCGAAAAACAGGGTTTGGTTCTCTCGCGGACGCCTGGTATAGTATCGGGAATATTGTTTTCAAAAACTCAGGTAAAAAAATGTCTTAAAAAGAGCCGGTGTGATTTATAATGCATGGCTTTACGTCCACATTATTAATTTTTCTTTTTCTGTCAGAAGCTAAACATCTGAGAATTTGTCCCAAATATCTAGCAACATTGCACAGTGTTATTCAATAGGATCGGTGGCTGTTTGAAGGACTGGCTAAATTTGGTTTCTGAACGTATCGAGATATTTTTTTTTTTGGTGAGTGGGCCGAGAAACGCGTTTTATTGTTTTCTCAAATTTCCGTGAACATACTTACCTGTCTAAAAAGTTAGAAATGACAGCTTCAGATTCCTGCCTACAGCGGCCGGGTACTAACCAGTGGCGTCTGATTAGAGCAAAATCCGATACGTATCGGCAGGGTTCTCCCCGTCAAAAAAATGGGGCCTGCATTGAATGCACCGCGGGTACCGACTTTTTCAGCATGAGCTTCGACGATGACACATCTGTTGTCATAGGCTTGTTTCGGAGGTTTCCTTACTTGCTGAGGCGACAGTCACTCCGCAGACTTGTAGGGGAGCCCTGAGGTCGCTTTCCCCCGAAATTTTGCCCTAAAGCGTCGGTGGATCTTTTCTGACCTCTCAAAGATCACCCTTCACTTGCTCGTTGGGAACAAAATTCACCATGGAGATGGCTCACACCCCGAAACAACACGGATGAAACTTGCAGACAAGAAAAGAGACGCGCTAAGAACCAGAGAATGCAAAACTGC
Source organism: Ixodes ricinus (assembly GCA_037355805.1). Lineage (NCBI taxonomy): Eukaryota > Metazoa > Arthropoda > Arachnida > Ixodida > Ixodidae > Ixodes > Ixodes ricinus. The sequence goes on along the minus strand of JAZHYW010017653.1, from coordinate 69,820 downwards.
GGCATGTATTGCAGAAAAAAATTGTCGAAAATAATGATAGCCGTTTACAACTCCCTGTAACGCCGAATTAGAGCGCAGCTCTTTAGAAGGAGTAGGGAAGGGTACTGAGGGGGAGGGGATACCCCTCCTCCCTCCTCCTCACCACCTCATCCTGCATGCTACTCCTACCTCCAAGCGGCGTCGCCGTTGCCGTCGGCGTAACCGCGATGTCACGTGACCTCACGGGGGTCACGTGACCTCATGGCTACGCTGACGGAGACGGCGTCGCCGCTCAAGCTGGAAACAGGCGCCTAAGAGCTGCGCTATAAAGAAAGGAGACGCCACATCCGTTTTTTTTTGTTCTTGTTTCATCTTTATGTAATAATGTTTTATTGGTAGCGTAAAATAATCATGCATCGAGAATTCGTGCAGAAAAGCAGCGCGTCACTTCTGGCTCAGAAAATTGTCCGCTATTGCCGAGGTCGAGGATCGCATTCGAGGAAGAAACATGACATTGTCTGAAGACTGTCTCTCGACTGATGAATTAGAGCTATGACCGTGGCCTCTGAGCACGCCACCGAAGCATCTCGTCGCTAATATCCCCTGAATCCCAAACGTATATTGCATTGAACCCAGACGCCCATATTCAGTGATACCTTCTGCAACCGCGGCATGGCTCAAGCATACCGCCTGCAATCTTACGTGCCGCCATTTGTCCGCTGCTGCGCTAATCAGACGCCTTTCTTTAGCAGACGGCCGCCGCAGGTAAGGATTTGTCGCTTTCGTTTTTAACGTTTTAATCGGGTAATTTGTGTAATGAAAATTTTATTACCTTAATGCACTTTCTTCAGGCCACCTCTTCAAATGATTTGAGTTCAATACGTCCACAAACCGAATTATACTGTGCCTTCAAGTAGGCATCGATCCGAGCTATTCACCTTGAAGTTTATGTTTTTTTCCTTGCGTCAAAAATGCAGATGCGAGAGTAAACGTGTGCATTTCAGTGACACAATTTGAGTCTTTGCAGGCACTATACACCGAGTGGATTCGGCGATATTCCTGGTTGCATCAAACGGTGCTGGCGGCAAGACGCAAGATCGCCAAGAAGAGCCCTTTGATTGCCTGGGTGGAACCCAGGCTTCCCAGTGCAGAATGCTGGTGGAGTGGCTAAACTTCTGCGGAATACAATCAGCTTAAAAATGCTCTCTATAGAAAATGCGAGCCTTACAGAAACAATCGATTGTCAGGTGTCTTCATCATTCGCGTCGCCTAACACAACACGTATTACAAATTCCACAGACGAAGATGACATGCTGGGTCCACGGTACCATAAGCGCGTCCGCATCGCCATCATTATCATCATGATCGTCTTATCGGTGTTCGGAAACAGCGTGGTCTGCTGGAAGCTCGTCTTGAGAAGACGGCCCCGCCGCGTGTCCAAGGCCCGCGTGCTCTTCCTGAACCTTGCCATAGCGGACCTCCATGTCGCTTGCATCACGATGACGTCACAAGTCGTCTGGGAGGTAATGGGGCGGCTGTGGATAGCCGGCGACGTCTTCTGTAGGTTCCTAAAGTTTCTGCAGACGTTCGCTCTGGTGTCTTCCACGTACATGTTGGTGAGCATCGCCCTGGACAGACACATCGTCATCGTGACTCCACTGGCTCCGAGCCCAGATCCGTGGAAACTGGCGATCGCGACCTGGGCCGTGTCGTTGTTGCCGTCGCTACCGAACCTCTACGTGTTTAGGAGCGTGGAAGTAAGTCCCGGAAAGTGCTACTGCGCGTCCATCTTCTACGACCGTCAGACGCCCAAGTACCACCGGCAGGTCTACATGGGGTTTGTGTTCTTCATGGTGTTCATCGCGCCCCTGGTGCTACTCGTGGCCTTGTACGCTGGAATATTGTTGGTTATCTGGAGGCACGGTGCTAAGAGCAGCACAACGGGGACAGCAGACCGCCTCGTCATTTCCGAGAGCAAAGGTGCGTGTGTTTTGTGTGTCTTCATGCTTCGTAATTGGCGTCTTCGTAGGTTTGCCCACTTAGCACTATTAGTGACGGTTTCGTGTTGTGCATTGCCTCTATGTGATTTTGCACAAATGTCTTTTAAGAACAAGAAGACTGAGGACGTGCTCGAGCTGGTGAACGCATGTCATGGGTAAACCCTGAGACACAAAAGAAGATGAAGGCACTGTAAAACAGCAACAGACACCTTATGCGTCGTCATTATTTTACGTGTCAGTCTTTTTCTGCAGAGACTGATCTTTCAAGGATGGTGTGTGTTGTCCTTCTTTTACGTGTCTTCCTCTTTCTTTCATACGTCGCGTATTGTTATGCAAAACAATATAGACGTGATTGGTGTCTGGTACGTTGTTACCGCTTTTAATCCCTCGCCTGAAGGTTTTCTGCGAGCCCGTTATTGCTGCCCGTGTACTAGAAAACTCCAATACTAACTATCACCTTTATAAGACGATTGAAGTTTTTTGATACATTAAAGTGTTTCTGGTGTTAGTTACGAGAAATATTTTGTTAGCCAATCACATTATGTAGTTTGTAGTGTAAAATCGGAATCGGATTATTCTCGTCTGCAAGCTGACATCAAAAGTGTTAGATGCTACGTTTTGAAAACTGCATGTTACTTAAAGGGCAACTCCGCTCAATTCCGGAAAATTTAGGCTTACATGTGATTCCATTTCACAAAGCACTACTGAACAGCTCTACGTCTTCGGATTCGCGAAATGTGGAATATTATTTGTGTAATCTCAATTTAAACATCTGCTGACACCGAAACCGAAACTTCGGTTGCGTCAGGCAACATTGATCTTCGTGTCATCAAAGTCATGGCCACGTCACGTCGAGCCACGTGGTCTTGTAACGTTCGTGGGGGCGAGGTACAGGACACGCGACGCGGGCAGGTCGCTTCGCATGGCGTAGACGGTGATGGCCCGGTGGAGAGGGGAAGGGGAGAACACGAAAGGGAGAGGGGGCGGAGAAACCGCACATGCGATAAACGCGCAGGGCGGCGCAAACCAGCACATCCGCGTTACGGTGATCACGTGGACACCGTAGAGCCAACACCGGGCGGAGAAACTCATGACGTCATTGTTCAATTTCCCTCTGAGAAGTAAAAACAAGAAAAACATGAGAATGACGTAGTCATACCTCTGGCGTAGTGGTTCAACGTTGGCCGCTCCAACTCCGTCGCATTGACTGCGCTGACGATTGCGCCTCACGTCGCACGCTAGAGTTGGCAGATTTCGGCGACTTGGCTCATTTGGAAGTTTGCTGGCCAGTTTAGTTAAATATATAGACGGAATTCAGATCGTAATATTTGACACGTGGTCTTCCTATATGATACTGAAGAGGGCAGCATAGTTTTCTAAATATCAAAAATGAAGCGGAGTTGCCCTTTAACCTCCAGAAATACAAAACAACTGTGTTTCATAGAAAGCTTCGAGACATTGTTTTGTCATGCAATCTTAGAGGCACGCGATTCCCAGGGCTGTTTTCATCGGGTATCTTGCTTGGTGTATTAAGAGTTGGCTTTCGTTTAATCACCATTTCTGCTTAACTTTATACTCTGCGTGAAGAATGCTGGTTACCTTTACAGACCTGTCGCCAAATTGCAGTGTGTATGTTGCTTACTGCTCTTGTATAAACCTATAGCAACTGAAATTTTTATTTCAACATGTGGATTCTTTTGAATGGGTCACAAACTATCGGTAATAAAAATTAACAAAAAAAGTAATAAATATGCTGTAGAGCAACTATAACGAAAGGAGTTAATTTGGTGATTGTAAAACGTAGCTTGAACAATATTTATTGCCTAATGCTATCGTGAGAAGGCAGTAGAGGTGAAACTAATATTAATAACGTTGTTCATGGTGACCTATATTCGAGTAATAAATTAAAGTTCCTTGATTTTGATGATAGAACTCGGGTCAATGGTAACATAGTTTATTACCTTTGTGTCCCCTTGTTTGGGGATTCAGATGTTTACATAAACCACATAACCTTGAGGTTCATGCCAGTTCTGCACAGTGCTCAGCGGGTGACCTGAGCAGGACGGTACAAGTTCCGAGTCTAGGGGAGAAAATGCAGTTTACAACTTCCGCAGTAGCGGGCCGAATTAGAGTATTTTCCGCAGTAGCGGGGAAGATTCAGCTAGGGTAGGCGGGGAAAATTGCCTGGTTCCGCGTAGATTTAGCGGGGAAAAATTTTCCGCTAGATTTAGCGGGAAACATTTTCCGCTAAATTTAGCGGGGAAAGTTTTCCGTTAAATTTAGCGGGGAAAGTTTTCCGCTAAATTTAGCAGGGAAATTTACCCATCGAGCACCGCGCGGTTACGCCGACGCCGACGGCGACGGCGACGCCGCTCTAGCTGGAAACGGGCGCCTAAGAGCTGCGCTCTAAAAGGACAATGAGCTTTCTTGTTCATTTCATGATTTGATTAAAGAAACATTCACTCAGCCACACTGTCGTTCACCATGCCGATAGCAGATCATAAACAAATAAAATATCGGCAGTCTTATATAAAGCCATCCAAAAAAAACATCATTTTCTAACAGAAAAATAGACAGCATGCTCACACACTTTTCAGTCGTGTTCTTGATAAAAAGCTTCAACGATTTATTCATCTCTCTATTCATTCGCTGTTTGAGCAAACTTTGTAAAATCTAAAAGCGGTTTGTATTCCCAACGCTTACAATTGAATAATATTGTGAGGTATACTGCGTTGCGAAGTTACACTCGAACAAACACGTAGACTATAAGACGATACTGGTAGACAGAAAGGAACACAGCGTACATGCGAAGGCGCAGACTAACAACTGTGTATTTAACCTTTCTTCTTCCTTCTTTATACCCAGTTTTAAATACAAATATTGGCCTTAAAAGTCTTAGAAGTAACAACTGAACGACGCTTACAATGCTCCGCGAGATGCCCCCCCCCCCCCCTCCGCCCCTTGAATTGTTACGTACAGCGATCCTGTGCTCTCTCGCCCTCTCATTGAAGGGATCATGAAATGACTTTTTTTTTACTTTCGCTAAATAACTTTTTCATTCACCCTTTCAATATTCACAAAACACCGAAGAGGCATTCGATTTCGTGACGGTTTGTTAACTTCTACACAAACAAATTATTGAAATTTCGGGCTTGTCTTCTCCACCTCACCACAAAACAAGCCGCGGCGTTAATTATAAAGGTCGTGACATTCTCTGGCAATGGAACCGGAAGTTCTCTGGGCATTAGGAGAGTGGGAGCGTTAGCGGCGAGCTGGCGGTGTGCCGGCAGACTTTACAACATGGTTTTACTGCGCTGATGGCGCGAATGCCAGCGACATATTTTCTGAATCGGCGCCTCTCATCACCGCCATAGTTATGGACGCATCGCAGTTCAGCGAAATGCAATTAGATACCTTGCGCCACAGCGACAGCATGAGACTAGTTCTACAGGTGTATACACCTTTCGGAAAGTAAAGGCGAGTTTTCCAACGAAGACTACAGGAAAGCTACGTCAAAGAAAAATGTTTAGATTCTCTCAAAACAAAACGAAAGGGACGATATCACGTCTAATTGGTTAGAGGGTCAAATAAGGAAATTGCCCCGTGAAGATGAGGGCAGAGACGGCTAAGGCCAGCTGTTTCGTCCCCACCAAACGTAACAAAACATTGACATTTGGTTTCCTTGCTGTTTCGTCTGAAAGCGGGAGGACTCCGTCGATGGTCTCTGGCGTGAAAACCGACAGGCGTCGTCTCATTTTAGGTGTGGGTGCATTTTTGTACCGGGAACAAGACTTGGTGGTGTTTATTAGTGTATGTGACGTAAAGGAATAATGTTTTGAGAGTGTCTGCCGCCGGCAGAAACACGCTTCAAAATGAATTATACTTCCGCGTCGTCGAGAGTGAAGTGGCGACGCCTGCGAGGCTGCGGCGGCGACGCTCGTGTCCTGCGGGGTCGTGCACGTTTTGCGGTTTACTTTTTGTAAACAAAGATATGTTGGCGTCGTGCTGTGCCCGCATCGGTTGTGAAGGCCAGCAAAACACCCAGCGTTGAGTCCGTCCTGGTAGCGCACGTACTACGTCGTGTTGACGCGGCGACACATCCGACATCGCCGTGGACCGTGTACTTTTGCTTCACACTCGAGCTAACTTCCGCCGCTTGTCCAAAAGAGTTCCCGGCAATCCAGCGTTACGACCACGGGATGTGAAATTCTTCTTTGTTGTTAGTGTTACCGTTTCATGAGTAATTTAGCCGTGGGCTGAGTGCATATGCAACTCGCGTTTGATAGGCTCTCTGCCCCATCGAGAAGACCATCAGAAATATTTGATGGTCCTCAAACATTCTTGGTGGCGCATCAGAACTTTTTTATGGCTTATCAGACCTTCTTGATGGCCCATCAGACCTTCTTGACGGCCTATTACACTTTCTTGATGAAACATCGCACATTCCAGGTGGTTCAAGGGATCTTGACGGCCCGACAAACCCTCTTGATGGCCCGTCAGACTGCATTGATAGTGACTGACGGACCATCAAGCATTTTTTTGATGGTGGCTCATGGACCAATAAAGGCTCCTGTTTTTAGCTCACCAACCGTCAAAACGTTCCTTGTGTTGACTGACGGACCATCAAAACGTTTTGATGTTGCCCGGGTAAGACCATCTGGATATCTGGATAGACCTTCAGACCGTCAAAAAGGCTAATTGCGCTTCTCATGACATCTTCAGGTGTTCTAAAGAACCTGACATTCTTTGGGAGTTTCTAGCAGTGGCCAAGAGGCCAAGCTAGTGGCCAATTCGTCTGGTGCCCGCATCGCACCGGTGCAGTGCGGTTCGTGGTACACGGAAGGCTAGAGGGGAGAGGGGAGCTTCCTTCTCTCCCCGCCAGACTTTCATGTACTAAAGTGGAAAGAGTTTACTGCACTGGACGGGTGCGGTATGCCCCAGACGAATAGGCCATAAGGTTCTCACGTGGTCCCGCATTTGTGAATTATAATTGGCGTGGAAAGCTTATAGCGGCGTGGCTCGATAAGGAGTGTTCGATCCGTATTAATCCGCCTCAGCAATTCTCCAAGGATACTCCAAAGGTCACGAAGACACCTTCAATAGACTCAGGTATGTTTTTGCAGCCATCGATTTTTGTTATTAATTTATTATAGTTTGTTTGTAAAACACTTTGTTGATCCGCTTTGTATGTCATAGTAGATTATGTTTGCTATCTGAGTGGCAAGGAATGTACCGAAAACTGCACTATGCTTGATAATATTTTCATTTACTGGGCGGACGTGCAGTGCGAACTAAATGTTAGCAAGAAAAAACGTTAACGAATCTGCGAATGCGGTATTACTTGGCTTACCGCAATCTCGAACCGACGAGGCTTAGTGTATGGCACGTTGTCGCATGACGCAGTCATGCCTGGCATAGACGATGTAGACAGCGCGTAGATAGCCACGCAACGGAGACCAATAAGGTTGCAAGTAGCGGAGTCTCTAAAGGAGCGAGTAGATTAAGCCCATTTTTTCTTCCGGTTTTCTTCCAGTTTAATAATTCCACGTTTAATCATTTCTAAATAAGATTAATATATGCCATAATCAATATAGTGACTTTGCTTTCAGGTTTAAGGGATTTTAGAAGGGATCCTAACGCTTCGGATGTTCCTTACTTAAAACAACAATGTGCACAAAATAAAAGTATTCATTTGTCTGCAATGCAATCTTTTGTCTTCTGCCGGTTCATATATGTAATTAGAACTTTATACTGACCATTCGACCAACAAACCATTAGACCTAAAAGCCATCACACCATTAAATCATCAGACGTCCCAAAATACGACTCCTTCAGACAACCAGATCATCAGCCGATCAAGATTTTTCATTATGGTCTTTTTTGTTATTGTGTCGTTTCGATGTACTCCTAATAATAACAGTAATAATAATAATATATATATATATATATATATATATATATATATATATATATATATATATATATATATATATATATATATATATATATATATATATTTATATATGTACAACGGGCATGGTGGTGGGGGCCGGAAGGCGTGGGTATAACTGAGAAGCAAAGCAAAACCCTTTATGAAAACAGCAACAACGGACGATTTATTCTTCGAAGTTTCGGCCGGAGTCCGGCTCATCAGGAAGATATATATATATATATATATATATATATATATTTGTTTGTTTGACATTCGTGTATCCGAGAGCGCACATGGCTTGACTCCACCGCCATGCCTGGGATGTTTCCGAATGAATTTATTACGTGCTACGGGTGGCGCTTCTAACGTACTTTTTAGCTTTCGGTTCAATCCTTCAAATTAGCTGCTGAGGTATAGGTCATTTTAGGCTCAGTTCCTTGTAGTCAAATCTCGCTCTATAATTGCGGCGCACGATTGTTTGATAGACACTAATTTTAGGGTCTTCACCGTGCTCTACATGAACTATTTTTCTCTTTGTGTTCTAAATGCTTGGAGCACGCCAGTAACATTGAGAATATATGCCCGGTAGGGGAAGTTCTAGAGGGCACTGTATTGTCAGTCAGTGAATGTATCATGAAAACCATTCCTGAACGTGCTCAAGGATTTAGCTTGAACCTGCTCCACAACATTGTTTAATAAGTGTTTTAATTAATTTTTCAGGTTACGTCAGTGATGCCCTTGTTGGAATACGTCCCAAGTCTCGGACCGGTGTCATGCAAAGGATCTCGCTGTTGGCGAGTCACATTCCGCAAAGACTCCAACCCCCACCTTGTGTAATGTCATTTCCCAGACACCAACAGTCATCCACGGCTGTCAGACTGGCACTTTCTGCTACTTGACGAGTTTAGCTAGAGTGTATGCACTTTGACGGAGTGCTGTGGTGCAGTAGGAGCGACAGAACATGCCACTAGAGCTGCCGTCTCTCACGTCTGAAATAAACCTGCATACCAATGGTGGATGATATCTTATTACAAAGTGAGTGTTATTATTTTATTTTATTTTGCTTTGCTTGCAAGTAGCTTGTTTCTTTGAGGTTCAGGTGAAGGTTTCTTAGTTTCACTCTCATCACATATTGGAGCACCTAAGCTCATCGGATGTGTGCACTTTGAGGTGAATAGACTGAAGAGGTTGCTGGCCCAACAGGGTTTGAAGCTCCAGACGGCCCACCGATGATAACCACCAACTGCAGCTTGAATATCTGAGTGATGACTGGAATCTTTTATGTCTCCTTCTCATGGTGTCTGGGAAATCAGATAGGTTGAAATAACTAAGACATAGGAATGATTGACTTACAGCAGAGTAGAGAAATTAAACTAATCGGATTGTGTTTAGAGTAAAGGACGGGAATATGTGTGGATACCTGAGGGAGTAGTCAACGTGTTATACAAACACTTCACAGAGATCGTACTCGCAAACCTAATATGCTGCGATTAGTTTCTATATAAGGTGGATCGGATCAAATGTTTGTGTAGAATGTTGCAATGTTATTGACCTTTTGACGGTCGTCTCTGCATACGCACGGAAGTGATAACATATTTAAAAATGCCCGCCTAAACGCAAACCTGCGGACACCGTAGGAGGTGTTGCTGTTTGCTAGTTATTTTGTGAACTCTAAACATTATATTCGAGCATTGTTTCAGCATTCCTAGGCTGTTCATTGTTTTCAAAGGTTATTTATACTTTTAAGTTTAAACGCTTTAGGCACGTGATGCTCACTTCGCGTACCGGCTGCTCTGGTGATAGTGCCAGTGGGAGCACTGACTCTTCCAATTCAAAAATTCAATGCTTCTTGGATTTGAATTTGGGGTGTGGTGGCTAATTATCCAACGGAAAAGTTTTGTGAAATACCTCCAGTTAGGAATTTAAAGACGCCTGAATGTCGCGGAAGCGGATGCGACATAATAAAACGGAATGGAAGAAAGGTGTCAACTTTTCGCTTTCAATATTTTCACTTGATGCTTTTAAACCTAAACCAGCTGCATTGACCCTTTTTTAATAGTATTCTTTCGCGTACAAAAACCGGACCACCGGAAATCATCGTTTGAGAGAAAAAAATCCTTGTACCGTTTAAGGGGAAATAGACACTGTGCGAGAAAACATTTCGTGAGCAGTTTCTGTGAGGCGCAATGCCAACAATTGTGCACAAGGCATATTCTTGAAGCTCTGAACGCATACTTGATGGACCATGGATGTCGTATGCTGGCTTATAAAAGCGTAAAACTTCAGGCACACTGTTAAAGACAATTGTATGCCGACAGGCCTGAAGCACCGTAGAAGCCATTGATGCATTGAACATGCCTGCAAACATTAGCACCCATTCTGACGTCATACAAGTGTTATCGATGGTTGTTTCAAACAAAATAACTTCTTGAAAATAAACGAGGTCTTGACAAATGGGTCTTTGATAATTAAAGAAACACTGGGTTTAATAATCGCGAAACAATTTTGGTTTACAAGACGGACACTATTGGTGGTGGCGTACCACCATCTCAAGAACACTTTCGCTCTGAGTCCCGCTGTTAGACTGACACGCGGCTCTCCTGCGCAGCCTGGCCTCGCCCATGGCTGTCACCAGATGCCGCGTGCAGTCTCACGCGCCAGCCAGTCCCGCCTTCATGGCGTGGGAATCCACATGCGAGACCCCGGTGCCGACGAGTTCGAATAAATCACAATCTTCTGAGAACACAACCTTGCGCCCAGCGAAATAAAAGAAAAGGGCCAGAACAGAATGGTGCTCGCAGCGAAATAAAATAAAAGGGCCAAAAGAAAATGGCGCGCGCTTACATTCGTGCTCACGTCCTTCGTTAACGATAACGAAAAGTAATGCTTATGCAACTTAAGAAAGATTAAACTTTCACGTTTCTTACTAGTAATAAAATATCAATACACATGAATTGATACCACATATACGTGAGCAGCGCAATGAACGCATAAATGCTGCAATGCACGTTATGCTACAAAAAACAACCACAACAACAACAACAAAATCGATACAAGCGAAAAGTAAAATCTGTTCCAATTGTGCTCACTTTGAAATCGCACGCTTACGTGCAGAGGGTCTCAGGAGCTGAACGGTGACTTCCTCCCTGGCGGATTCTGCTTCTTCTGTCGATGATGCGTCGTGTTCTGAAAGCGCATTTTCTCAAGCGAAGGGTTAAATTCGTCTTTCTGAAGGCTTCGAGGATTCGGCGCAGCCGCGTGATGGTATCATCCCAGTTTTTCGCTTTAATCAGCACATATTCCAGGTAACACATAGCGATCGTTCCCCTCAAGGGCCCCAAAACGTGGTTCATGACCCGTTGGAACACGGATAGAGCATTCGTGAGGCCAAACATCATTTTCTCAAATTGATCTGTCTCGTCCGGAGGGATGAAAGCTGTCTTCTTTTTCGCCTCGTCGCTCAAGGGAACCTGAAGGTAGCCATGAGCGAGGTCTAGAACTGTGTACATCCCTGCTCCGGATAGTCCTTCTAGTTGATCATCAATGCTTGGTAGAGGGTATTTTTCTTTTACGGTCTGGGCGCTCAATCGTCGATAGTCCACCACTAGACGCTTCTCTTCGTTCTTCTTTTGAACAAGGATCACGGGGCTTGCGTAAGCGGAATGCGTCTCGCTCACAATTCCCTCTCTTTTCCATTCGCTGACGATCTCGCGAATCGTTTCTCTTTCTGCCACGTTTGTTCGGTAAGGCCGAGCCGCAACTGGTAAGCTTCCCGGCACTTCTGGGATGTCCATTATAAAGACCCGTGTGCACCCAAGCTCGCTCAAGTTCGTAGCGAAGCACTCCCGATACTCGTTCAGGAGGTCAAGGTGCTCAGTCTTTTGCCCCTTGGTCACCGACGAAACTACTTCGACCTAATGCTTGTCTAACGGCTTCCAAATTGCCGTATTGAAAACCCCTTGTTTCACGGTTTCGTACCTCTCTTCCGCTCGGTTTCTCTGGTTGTTCTCCTCGCCAGGTGTCTTTAGAATGTCGACCGCAGTGACATGTCCAAAACGCTGTCCCTTTGTAATGACTACATCGTTATTTCCGCTGGAGAATACTGGAACAGCAATCTCTCCGTCTTTCATGTCGAGAAGAATATATTTTCACAGTTGTCGAAAAGGACGGGGCCAGTGACATCAGATTCTGATGACAGCGTGATTCAATTTATCAAGTTCGGTTGGAGGGTGGAAAAATTGGGTTGTGGGGATATTTATACAGCGTGTAGTTGGTCAGCCATTTAAAGTTGCGACGAGTCACTCGCTGTAGATGAGCAATTTAGCCAGTGCGGTACAACCGCTAGCCTGGGGTCTTTAACGTGCACCACGCAGTAGTGATACACGACCGCACGCCGGTACTGGAAGGTGGACATTTCGGTTGTCTTTGCAATCAACTTTGGATTGTCGCTTAAAGGTTCGAGGTGGGAGAAAGGGCACTGACTCTTGTGCCAAAAGTGTAGACATCCGCCCAGCCTAGCATAAGTCACGTATGGGAGCTTGGTGAAAGTTCGACCAACGAGGAGGTCTACCGACTGGGCCTCGTCTGGTACAACACAAATTGGGATGTTCTTCCCGGTAACACCGTCAATATCCAAGTCTGCTTTGCATTCACCAATTGTCCTTACTGCCGGGACGTCCCGGTTGCCGAATTCATAAAGAGGTATTGCGTCTCTCATCAGCTCAGCACCGCAGCGCGCCGCCGCAGACGCGCGCAAGAGGCATCCAGAACTTCCGGAGTCAATTATTCCAATGAGCTTTTTGTCGCCATTTCATGTGACTTGCTTGAGGATCACTTCAGAGAAACTCTTCACTTTTGAGTTGCTTACGGTGTCCGTCTCACTCCTTGGAGCTCTTTCGATGCCGTGACGCTGAGTGTGGCCGGTTTTTTCACAGCTCAGGCACTTTAGTGCGCGCTTTGGCTCAGGACAGTCGCGCGCGATGAAACCGAACCGTGAGCAGTTGTAGCACTTACGCTCACCCTTTTCGTTGTGCATTGGTGATCTCTTATTTTAATTGTCTCTCTCGTCAACGGTTTTCTTTACAGACGTCATACCCGCGTCTCGATTTCCCGGTGTGTCGGTAGCGGCCCTTTCTTCACGCTGTCCACCGAAGCGCTTTTGTCGCTCCCGATTAATTCTTTCAAATTCCTGCATGTCGTGTAGGAGGTCATCACCGTCCTCGTGTGCTCTCCCCTATAACATGGTGCACAGTTGTCTCGAACGCAAGCCGGTGAGGGCTTGCTCGCGAGTATCGCAGAAGTCGAGGTTTGCCTCTTTACAAAGACGGATCTTCGAGTTGAAGTAGGCGATCATGCTCTCGTTTCGCTGCTGGACGCGGTCTTGCATTCTTCTTTCGGGTTCCGCTGCTCGGGTCTGGCTAACGAACTTTCGTCGAAACCGGTACTCGAGAACTTTCCACGACGCAACTTCTGCATGGCGTGAGCGTAACCAGTCTTTGGCAGCTCCTGTGATATGTGATTTTGCCGTTTCCTGGAGGAAAGGTGTCGGCCACTTGTGAAGAGTCGCCGTCCTTTGTATGTTCTGGAGTCTAATCTCGCGCTGCTGCTGCGTCCTCGTTTCCGTCGAAGTTGGATATGTTCTTCCTGAGGTCAGGCATCACCTGGAACGTCACCAAGCCATACTCACGTCCGCTCCACCTGACTGTGGCGGAAGGGCAAGTCGTCCCAAAAGGTCCGTTAACAAACGATTCTTTTCTCGAATCATCCCAAGAGCTCGTGCAAAAAAAATTCGTTTCCCAGGGAGTGAGCAACTTCAGGCGAACCTGCCTGGCCCGGAGAAAGCCCCCGCTGCCTCCAGGTTCATGGTGAAGCGTTGAGCTATATACATGTAATTACTCCGAACACACAGGCTCGCACAAACAATATAAAGCCACAACATAATACACTACCTCTCATACGCAAAATGAAAACTCTGTTGATAAAGATTTCCAATAGGAGATGAGAAGTCCGACAGTACCTGAACCTTGAGTTCCTCACGGTGGGAAGCAACCAATCGTAGGCACTCACACACGCGTCTCCCAGCTGTCGCACTGTGGGTCGCTCCAACATGAATCTGATTGCATTTGACTTGTCGATCCAGGGTCTGCGGGTTTGGATGCCTGACGCAGGTGATTGCTTGTGTCACTCTTCGGTCCGCTCTTTGTGCCGAGGAGTTGGTTGATAATCTCACTTTTTATATGTTACCGATTGTTGTTTCAAATAAAATAACTTCTTGAAAATAAATGAGGTTTTGACGAGTGGGTCTTTGGTAATTAAAGAAACACTGGGTTTAATATTCTCGATACAATTTTGGTTTACAAGACGGACACTATTGGTGGTGGCGTACCACCATCTCAAGAACACTCTCGCTCTGAGTCCCGCTGTTAGACTGACACTCGGCTCTTCTGCGCAGCCTGGCCTCGCCCATGGCTGTCACCAGATGCCGCATCCGGTCTTACGCCAGCCAGTCCCGCCTTCATGGCGTGGGAATATATATGTGAGACCACGGCGCCGAGGAGTCCGAATCAATTACAATCTTCCGAGAACACAACCTTGCGCCCAGCGAAATAAAAGAAAAGAGCAAAACACAATGGTGCTCGCAGCGAAATAAAATAAAAGTGCAAAACAGAACGGCGCTCGCCTACACAAGGAAGGCCTCAAACAAGTGTCCGCAGACTGTCTTTTGTTTGATGGATACTCTTTGAGACCGCAACTTAAACGTTGTGCGAAGATGAGCTAAGAAAGGTGCTGGCGCGAGCGCAGTTGAATCTAGGGTGCCTTCATATCACTACCACGCGCTCATGCGCCTTGAGAAGCAAGAGGATCATGGTCAGAACCTTTGCGCGCCTTTGAAAGACGGCTTGCACAAATGATATTTTAATCAAGTCCACCTACACGCGCCAGCGAATTTCACGGACTGTACATTAGTTGTACCTCTGTTTGCTGCGTTACCTGAAAGGCAGCACACAGTCCCTCCAAGTGCCGTGCGGTCGCAGGTATATACTTTGTTTGTTGCTACTTTTTTCTTGTAAGAAGAGACGCAGTTAGCCTCCGGTCGCAGAGTTTAAGAGCGATTGCCTTTACCTTTAGGCGCTTCGACACATTCCTCTTGCGAAGTGCGGGCTCGGGAAGCTTTGAACGCGGCCCCAGCAGCTGGTGAGCTGTTAATTTCTGTCACTCTTGGGATTAACAAAGTTAGCTTATGCGGTGTGCGCCTTCAAAAGCGAAAAAAGGGAAATGTAGACACACGAGGGGGAAGAGAAGAGGGGGAGGGGTTGTCACCGCAGGGACCTCTGTCCCCTGTGCTCACTCGCACAACCAGGTTTTGCTTCTCTCTCTGAGACGGTCCGGAATTCCCCATGACCTTGACTTTAACTAAGCTCGCCTTCATCCACGTCTCCGGTCTCCTAAAGGTTAAAGCTGTTGGACATTCAACGCTGGCAGCTCTTGATGATAGCTGCGTGTAGGCATGTGGGAACTGCTGAAAGCAAGGAGATATTTTTTGAACTATGATTGTACCTGCATCACACATGATAATTAAATATGCAGGTCCAGCAACTGTATACAAATATTCGTTGGCTGTTTGTATGTGAATTTTAGTGCACCTGAGAGTGAAATAAGCAACTGAACTAGTTTATGTGACAGCAATGTCGAAACCTTAACTCCGTACAATCCCCCGAAAGAACAAGAAAGTCATCCACATATCGGAAACCTTTCACCAAATTCATCCCGACCACAGCTTGAGAAATTCTACTTTTCACGCCAGAAAAAAAAATGCCACAAAACCAGTCTTACCAAATGCTCCACACAGATTTGATTTTACCTATCTCAACAATGGACTGCGCATCGGAAGTGAAAGCCGTTGAGAGCGAATAAAATTCCAATAGCGCCAAAAAGTTATCACTGTCAATTATCGCGAAATTCTGTAACCGAGTCTCTCCTAACTCTTCTATCTTATTGCGAACAGCTCTAAAAACACCACCACTTGGAACATAATAATACGATTCTTACATGTCTGTGGTCGCACCCCAACCCGTCATCACTTGTTGCACAAGTTTACCGGAGCTTCGAACGAAAAAAGGTCGTCACTGAACAGCTGTCGTAGAAGATGCTCTAGGTACTGGCTGACCCGAACTTGCCTAGAACTTTTTCAGAAAAAAAAACCCCTAAGGATAGTTATGTTTGTCTCTTCTCTTCGTGTTTCGTGTTTTGTTCGTGTTCAGTTTGCGCTTGTAACCTTATAAATGACATGAACCAACTAAACCCAACCAATGTTTTTTTTATGACAATCATACATTTTTTCCAGATTTTGTTTTTGTCTTTTGTACGTGTTTTATGTATCTGTTCATTCATTGTCATTATTGATCGTTCTTTTAAATATAGGGTATCTCCGTTATGCTTTAAATGGGACGCAATAAGTGTGTTTCTGCGTACAAGAAATACAGCGACGTTAATATTCTATTAGAAAATAAGGCCAAAATGTTATTATCATGAAATATATTAATAATAATATTAAAATATTACTGTATTCATACGCACTAACATTGCCACTTGTAGAGGTATTGGCACATTGAATCCAAGAAAGATGCTGTGTGATGACACTTCAGAAAGTAAATACAAAACAAATAAAAAAGTAGTGTAGGATTTTATCGTTCACGAACGAGTTATAGAAAAAGACGAGAGCGAGAGGACGGAGGTTTACGAGAAAACAATCCAGCGAGTCGATCGACGTTCATGGCAGTTTTGTGGGCGACTCATTCATTCAAGTAATCCAGTTCCTGAAAGTACCGCAAATAAATACGTTGGACCTAACCTAGGTCACTACAATGGTTAGGTGCAAAAAGTTTATGCAATAAATAAAGCTTAGTAAAAAAGACATGTCAGAACAAGAAGAAATTAGCTGTAGATAAAAATTAAAATGCACAAGGTATAATAAAAAGAAAAACAAACCCCACAAAGTTGTGACTGCTCAAGGGAAATAATAGTGCTTCAATCCAACATTAATACAGAGTAAGTCTTCACTAGGCAAAACTGGCGATGCACTTGATACCCCTTCGAGTTATTTAAGATATCATCGCGACCGGGAGGTCATTCAATCTAAAGGAAACGTAGGGATTTACCGTAGCTAGTCCAACATTGCGGTACAATGAAGAAACGGACAAAACTGAATGTGTGGGTTGTGTGAAGTGCTGCTTTGAGATAACTGTTCCAGAAGTTACAAAGTACAAAAATCTAAGTAACGAGTGGATACGGGTCATGCAATTAAATTCCTTTAAAATTAAGTATGACTCTAAAAAAATATTGATTATATTCAGCACTACTCAGCAGTTCCTTTAGTAATGTCTAAACGTTCACTTTGATACAGAATTATTATTTGCCATAGCAGTAATATCAGTGGTGGCAAAAGTAGATGTTGTATTACGAGAAACTACAGTAGCAGCGCGTATTTGAAGCATTTACTTTTTCATGACAGTTAGATTTATTAAGATCAGAGAGGTAAATTATCTTTGACAAAATACTGTAAAAAAGGCATATAAATAAAATTTGGTTTTATTTATATTTTCTATTTTTATTTTGTTGTGCGGATGTGAGTGTGGCGTTATTAACGTTTTCATCATCATTATTATTCTAACTAGTTTTGTCGATCAAATCTGAGCAATGATGCACCACCTACGCCATCAGTAGTTTTAGTTTTTATAGTTTATTTAGGAATTTTAGGACAAACGTTACCACGTAACTTAACTTGTTTATCAAAACATTTATAGAAAACTCCACACTTTATTAGTGACCATAGATTACCAAAATAAAGGGGTGTGGGATGTCTCCAAAGCTACGAAAGGCAGACCCCAGTAATGCCTGCAAGTAAGGTAAGGGGGCTTACATGCTGCAGCGTGTGAGACGAAAAACTCCCTGTGGTTGGGGAGCAGCAGGCACACCGAAGAAGGAGAGAGACATCCACACAGGTGGGAGGTTAGAACTAAAATCACTGAATCCTGAGAAAGTAGCCCCATTGTCCTCCCTACCTGCTAGCCGGACACAAACAAATACGAACATAGAAAAGACCAAAACCTCGCAAGGCGAATGGCTAATCGGTCAGTGTTGCAATAGCCAATCGCCATTGCGGTCCACTTAAAACTTCTAAGCTATGAGAGGGTCGGTCTAATCCGGTCGCGTCAAGATCACCATAGTCCATCATCGAAATAAAGGCGTTCCTCGCCCATATAAGCATCTTTGGCCCTTCGTATGCCATCAACTTATCAATCATGCCCATCTCCACGGACCTCTAAAAGTACATTTTCTTGGGCTAGTTGGTGATGAACATTTTGGAACATGGTTAAAAGCGCTAAAAAGATGAGCACGAGTGGGAATACGATAAAGGATACAGAATATATGCACGGGCGCTCGTGTTTGTCTTCTTTCTTACGCTCGTCTGTTTAGCGCTTTTAACCATAGGTTCGAGAAACTCCAAGGATCTCTTACAATGGTATTGTGCGTTTCGCGTATAGTAGACGAGAACATTATTTGTTGTGCCTCTAAGCACCGCATCTGGTACGAAGAGGTGGGCTCGTTCCGCCGGTGTGTGAATAGGAACAGCTCGGTATACAGGAAACATCTCTATAAAGCTACCCGTCACAAGGGAATTTAGACTGGCTCACAAAGAACGGGGAGGTTAAGGAGAGATTGCTGATCCCTTGAACCAAATAGCTACAATGCGGGAAGCTTGGCGCTACTTTTCCAGGATCCAGTGACACTAATTAGAACAAGACTCATTTATGGCACAGATAGCGCTCGGGGCATGTGTCGCCCAGGATCAATACTTGAGTCCGTACGCGGGACCATGGCACGCTTAGCAACGCGCCAGGAAGCACACAGGATACTACAGATTTTTCACGTCCGAGTGGAACTATCGTGGAATATCGTTGTTGCTGTCCGCTTAGGTTTAGGGTCAAAATAATAATTAAAATATTTTTTACCGGGCTAATACCAGCGCCGGAAGACAATAGTTCGTTTAGCTTAATTCCAGATGCAACCAATGCTACAAGCGCGAGCTTTGGACTTTAGCGTCCCTGCCAAGCACGCGCGCTCATGCAGTGCGCGCACTGGTATAGCGCCCTTAATTCTAGAAATCCTATTCCTCATCTGTACTGACAAAGCCTTCCAGATCGCCACGAGACGCGGCCGCCGAAAGTGAAAAGGTCAAGCGACAGACAAGAGGCTTTATAAGAGTCTAGAGGGCCTTCATACACACCCGCGCTTTTGCTTGAGTGGTGACACCTCAGCTATTTTTCCGCCCAATCGCTTTTTAGAGCGCAGCTCTTAGGGCGCCCGTTTCCGGCTTGAGCAGCGTTGCTCGTCGGCGTCAAGCGTCGCCGTCGGCGCAACGCGAGGTGCATTAGGCGGGACGCGTGACGTCCCATAATTCGTCACTAGTCACCTTGACTGAGCGTCATCCGTGACGTCACTGGATGCACGTCATCCGAGTCATATCGTCACGTCTATCGTCATCAGTCACTGATGACGTCATCGGCATCCGCATCGTCATCGTCATCATCACTGATGACGTCATCGGCATCTTCATCGTCACGTGACGCCCAGGTCACGTGACCCCCCCCAAGGTCACTTGACCCCACCCCCAGTATCCTTCCCTCCTCCTCCTCAAGAGCTGCGCTCTTATTTGGCGTGACAGGGGTTGTAAACAGCTTTCACTTTTTTTATGCATTTTTAAGTGCGCGGCATCCGGTGTCACTCAGCTCAAACGTGTAGCTTTGGCTAATGCATAGACGCAATTTTTACCGCCCAAGTCACGCACCGAGTCCGCCAGAGCGTCACGTACTGGCACATTCAGGGCAACAATGAATGTCTTCACCCGAAACAGACACACATGTAGGCACCCTACAAGAAACCCGAGCCGTATATTAGGAGAGTTTGGACAATGGGCAGAGTAAAGTCCACCACCATGCGCCGAAAACTGCCCCCGCGGTTAGAGCGTAAAGAGTGCGACACAGCCTGGACCAATCAGGAGATCGCGACGTCACAATATTGCAAACGACATTTAAAGCGTGAAATAGAAGCGTTTAATTTTGGCCTTTCTGCTCCATCTCACATACGTCTGCAGTAAAGACAAAGGCACAGGCGCGTGAGCCTATACTCTGTTTCATACTTAGCGTGCCACGCTGTCAAAGTTACTGACGCGAGCGCGTGGCTTCATATATGGTTTTGTTTGCGCGAGAAAGCGTGCAAATGATCAACGAGATCAAGCACCACGCTCGCGCAAGTAGCTTTGACAGTGTTGCACGCTAAGTATGAAACAGAGTATAGCTCAACGAAACGCTTTTGTTTGTACGAGAACTCGTGCATAGGAGGCACTTTCCAAAGCCGCGCGCTCGTGCCCAGGCTTTTGTCTGCACTGCTGATGTTTGTGCAGATGGAGTATCGGTGACAATTTCCTCTGGGACGGCTTGCTAGAACAGTGTCTAAGCTGAGACAGATTGAAAGAAAACAGTGCAAAGGGTGGGCGCGCGAGCGCTGCGAGGACGCGGAATACCGCTCGGCTCGTGCGCTGGCTTTGGCAGTGCTTTCTTTCCCCGTCTCAGCTGAGCCGCTGCTTCTAACAAGTTGGCCCAGGTTTGGAGCGCACGTTGGTTTATTCTACACTTGAATAGGCCATTTTCTATATTACCCAAGCATCAAGAAGAATGCAAGGATTGGAGTTCCAAGCGCCACACGCGCACGCCTTCCCCGTATAAAATATTTGAAGTAAATAACCAAAATAAATCGTTGACAAACGCGCGTGCGAGATGCCATTTGTTTTAGGAATTTGTTTTAGAAAAGTTACTACTGCTGAGGCCAGCACGTGCGGCGCGTGGAACACCAATTCCTGCATTCTCCATGACGCTTGGGTAATATAGCAAGAGTGTCTATATTGGCGTGACGAAAACCTCACATGCGCAGAGTTTTTAGTCATCGAGAGCTACACCTTTTCACTGTAGCGACGCTAAAACGGCTTAAATTAGTCTTGTCACATATTTAGAGCACACGACCACCGCTAGGGGATGTTTCGCGGCCTGTCGTTGGCCCCGAGATGCTTGTTTATTCAAACCAGTGTATGGCCAGAATCTCTCAAGAAAGGGCTCTGCATGAGACATGTAACGGGCGCCCCGCTGCGGCGAGACGCCGAAACACGTCGTCTCCCGAGCGAAGGAAAGTCCGTTCGTGCTATGCGACTTCCGTGACGCAAATTGAAGCAGACAGCAACCAGTCTACTTTTGCGGTGCTCCTGTGCATTCCTACGGGAAAACGCGCTTGCATTTTGTCTCTTCGCCGGAACATAACACGGAACACTTTTGTTATTAGGGTCGTACCGAATAGTATGTACTTTACTTAACATTGTAAAAGTGTAATTGCTTTAGTTAGCGTGTTTTTCTTTATCAGTGAACTATGTTTAACTTGGCTACAGTTGAGTCCCAAACATGTGTTCCGCAGCAGGTGTGTAAAAACAAGCGACGATTCAAAGCAAATTTACAATCGAAAGGAATATAGAGTGTGTTGAAGGCTCGCCTGCATTCTGGTGACGCTTACATATTGATAATCTGCCAGTCCTGTCACCATATAAAAATGACCCCATCGTGCATGAGCGGAAAAAATACATCCAAAACGTAAAGAATAAAGTACGCGGGTTATGAAAGGTGTGTCTTCGTATTGTTTTCTTTACAGCGCAGCTTTTATCGGGCACTCTTTATCAAAAATTTCAGGCGTGCGGGTGATATTTTGAACTTAGAACAAGCATCTTCGCACAGAGCAGAAAGAATAATGCGGTATTTACTTATTTAAAATCGAACTATATTACATTGCCTTCCATTTATTTTGATCGTACATGCACGGGTGGGTAGTGGCTGATCCAGTGTTACTGCGTAGTTCTTGCAGTCTCCTTAATTTCCAGATGTCATTCGTTCGTTTGGCACGTATATTCCCCATGCTGAAAAGCGCCACGTGGTGTTCGCGCTAACATTGTCCGACAGTGCACGCAAATACACGTACGAAGCCGTTTGAGCACCATTTTTAATGCGATGATTTTGAGTGAAAAACGCCGTAACTGACCAATTATTGCGTCGGCCTGACTGAGAACTGTTCCAGGCTACCTGGTACGTACGAATTATTCGGGATGTTTGCTCTTATGATCGAGCGCAGGGAGAAAATGCACTCACATTTTCCCATAGAAATGCATTACCGGAAGTCAATTTCGGGCTGGTTGCTGTCTGCTTCAATTTGCGTTAGCCCACTAGCGCCACTTGAACCTCTAGCGTACATTATAATAACACTATGGCTCCTCCCGTTCCTCGCTCTACCGCTTCTTTTCTCGTCGGAATTGAAAATCATGTTTCGAGTCCCTGCCGCAGAAAAAGCTGTGCGCTGAATACCAGGTTCCCCGAGAAATGCTCTGTGCTACCAGATCCCCGCGCTCCAAACCTGCGATCGTGAACTCTATGACTCCGTTGTCGAACTGCCAGGCTTTGTGAATATAGAGGAGTCTATGTCCTAACAAACTACGAAATAACGTGGCCGCTGTAAAGGAGAAAGGAGATAAAAAATAGGGCGAGCGCAGAGGCTCTCTCGGAAGCGCCAAACAAGGCCCCAGCGGTAAAACCCCAAAACACGAACACGCTAGCTTCTTTTTTTTTTTCTGAAAAGGAGAACATTGTGCGTCGATCCAGCCTCTTTTGCGCCCCTCGCCCATTTCTCCCCGCGGCGGTCGCTCCTTTCTTTTATCTCCGCTGCAATTTGTCGTCGCGAAGTAAAGAGTTGGGCTTTTGTTTCATATTCAAATAAATAAAAGCGCCAAAAACGACAGGGACCAACAAGAGTAGATAGAACACAAGGCGGACTCCCAACTTTCAGTTTATTAAAGAAAAAGTGCATATTATAAGCTACTGCAGAACGCTTATTCGTCCCAACAACCGATGAAACCTCTTGATAAAATCAAACGCTATCCCTGAGAGGGCAAGGGAGGGTTCGCTGACGCACTCATTTCTTTTTGCCCTAATCTCAAATGCGTCGTGAGCTTCTCGGTAAAGTTTTCCTTTATATTTCGCTAGATTCTTATGCTCACCAATTCTGCATAATGTTAAGATTCCAGAGAAATATGAAAAAAAAAGTGTGCCAAGAAATACACGAGGGGCTCGAGTTTAGGGTTAAAGGAGATGAGTGCGTCAGGAAACCCTTCCTTGCCCACTCAGGGAAAGAGTTCGATTTCATGAGGGGTCTCATCGATTATTGGGACAAATAAGCCTTCTACAATGGCTTATATCATGTCTTTTTTTAAAATGAAATTCAGTTGCCAGTGCACCTGTGCTGTATTCCATCTTCTTTGTCCGTGTCGTTTTTGGCGCAATTATATATTTGAGGTTTGTTGCTGTATCGCGGAGAAGTCACCTCCCGTAATTTTGGCGCTGGCTGAAGGGTTATCCTAGAGAAACCAGGGAGTTTCTGTAGACGGTTTTCGCCGTCCCCGCAACGCTCTCCGCCACCTGCTACGATAGCCGGAACTCTACAGTCAAGGACATCGGCGCGTAGGCGCAGTGGTGGCATCTTCGTTGCGGAGGGCTTAGCGGAGCAGAAAACACGGTCAACGAAAACTCCCTACTGTATATGCTCCGCTTTTCAGAGCAGAGCACGGCAATGGTACTTCAAGGGCGGCCATGTCGGATCCAAGGCCGCACTGCGGGAAGCGACCGTAGCTGCTGCAACAGTCACGGATGCGCGAGCTACGCGATCGTCCTCCGTTTCGTCTTCTTCCCAGACTTTGGAAACATCTGTTAAAACATCCCTCGCGTTATAAAGCAATGCGATTATACTGTATCCAGTGGCTACACGTAATGTGGAATGGTCAAAGAAGCTTCCAGTCCGTTTTATTTTAGCGTAGGACGCATATTTGGCAAACGCAAAGCGAAAAACATGATCCCCCCCCCTTCCCGAAACTCGGCGCGCCTGCAAGGTCGCTTTTCCACACGAATGTCGGATCCAGCTTGGTGCACGTGACCGTTTCTCCGCCAATACGGAGTTGGCGGCGGAAGGAAAGGAAGGCGATACTCTGGCTCTGCAAGCAGAACCTATGCAGTTATTCTCGGTTAGCCCGGAAGTGGCTGTGCGCTGCGATATGGGTAACCGTACGGCGCTGCTCCTCGCCTTTTTCCCCGGCCGCGAGCTGTGTGGCTCCGTCGTAGAACTGAGAGGCTTTCTAGAATAAACGAGGGAATGGCAGTGTTCAGGAACCCATGCCTCGCTGCCTTTCCTTGGGGCGTTTGTTCGGGAATAAGCCCATGGGAAGATATTGCCGCCCGTTTGTTGGGACAGTACACATTTTAGAGAAGTAGACATCGCTGGAAGTCCACGGCTCACAAACGCGAGGCAAGGCAGCTTCACGCCGTCAGGTTATCACGAAGATACTCTTCTTCGTTCCTCCCTAAGCTAACCATGCGGTGAGAGCTAGAGCTCACCAGAACCAATCAACAACCCTCAATTTGATCAACTGATCCGTCCCATTCTCTGCGCGTAGATGTAAACGAGAGCGATGGTTACGTGGCGAAATAGAAACGTGTGACTGTTCCAAAGAGCATTTCGCTTCCACCGTACCGTCAGTTTAATGATGAACGGCTTGAAGGCTACAGGGCGTAGGGCACGTCACCAGTGAGGTCAACACATTTTAAAACTTCAGAGGACAGGACAAGCAGATCCCCAGACCTTCTTGTTTTTTCATCAAGCAAGGTCAAACCGTAAGCTTCGACCATTGCCCACAACAAACGACCGGAATAAATAGTTAATTAAAAATGCATCGTCAAGACCTCAGAACGTCTTTTTTTTTTGCGTATCCCCTGCCTTGTAAGGTAAAGGTGCGTTTTGTGGTCGGAAAAGGCGTGAATCAAGCAAAGCAGGTTCCGCTCGCCGTACGCCTCGCTGACTTCCCTTGGGACGTTTATTCGGGAATAAGCCTACGAGAAAATATTGTCACCCGTTTGTTGGGAAAGTACACAATTTAGGAAGCTCGCGCCATCCCGTTTCTCAACTGGCGACGTTTCTGCCTCGCAAATATCCAGCCCCCGTGCATGACAACACGCAATGAAGTTTGCTCTTCGGGCGCTTGGGAACAAGACCCATTGAGATAAATGACCGGCGATACGTCAACTAGTGCTCTTTAAAAATAGGAATATATTGCGTCCAAGGCGGGAAGAAAACGTTTCACGTGACGACTTCTCCAAAGATCGAGCTCCCATGGCCCGACTTAATAGACTGACACCGCCTCTAACTTCTGAACCGGGAAGACGGAAACACCACTAATAACCTCCACTGTTGAATGTACAATGAGACCGGTTAGTCGACTGTCTCTGAGTCCCATCTAGAGAAGCTATTCATCGAACATAATGAAACATCGCGCACAAAGAGACCAGGACAAAATATGAAGGAACAGAGAATACAGACATGTCCGTACTCGCAACTGCGGTGTATTATGTCAAGAAAGAAAAGATGAAGCAAGATTCATTCATGATAGGGCACACCGGCACAAGGGGAGTACAATTCAGTCACAATCAAATGATCGCAAAAAGGCAACTCCGTGTTTGCTTAAAGAAACCGACGGCTGACTAACTCAGCGATCGCTCAAATCCAAGATGGTAAACGCATCAAGCACCTCTTGTGTCAGTTTTGTTTAGATGAAGCGGGCAATGATTGAGGTTTTTTCTAATGATGATGAGCACGTACACGTCCTACAATGTACCGAAAGGTGCCCTCCTACAGTTGATAGTTAAAAAGATTGTGTTCTCGGAGCCGGTCATTCAGGCACCGTCCAGTCTGTCCGACATCTACCGAAATATCGCATAATCTAAAACAAGTGACAGGTAGGTATGGTGTGCCCGTGGGACTATCAGCCCCTAAAAAAAGGCGACAAATTTGTTGTCAAGTTTGCGTCAAAGCGAAAAAAGTAAGCACAGAACACGTGCCACAAAACATTTCCGACCTTTGTTCCCTGTTCGTCGGGCGTGGTATATTGCATTCTTCTTTCCTGAGGACGAGGCTATGTGGGACAGACTGGACGTTGTCTGATTGACCAACCGTAAAAGCACAATCTTTTTTGAACATCGACCGTAGGAGGTCACATTTCGGTACATTGTAAGACCTCTGCGTGCTCACCAACTATACAAAAGAAAAGAAACCTCAATCATTGAGCGCCTAAAAAACAAATCAAGCGAGGTTTTCGAGGCGTTTACCATCTTAGATTTTACCGATTGCTGCGTTAGTCAGCCGTCGGTTGCTTTAAGTGAAAAGAAGTTGCCTCTTAGCGATCATTTGACTGTGACTGACCTGTATGTTCCCTGGTGCCGGTGACCCCTGTCATGAATTAGTTTTGCTTCATCTTTTGTTCCTTCACCGAATATACTAGAGTTCTGAGTATGCTCCTGTCCGTGTTCTCTGTTCCTTCCTCTTTGGTCCTGGTCTTTTTGTGGGCGATCTTTTTTATCATGTTCAACGTTTACCACCTCGCCCAGCTCACCACTTCACTCATACTATTAATTATGTTTAACAATTACCGTGTTGCGCCAGTTAAAGAGCATTTAAGTATGGTTTACTTCCAGGCGTAAAGGCTGATGCGGTGTAAACAGGAAGATCTGAATTTTGGTAGATATACAGTAAATTAAATTAGCACGAATTGCGGTCTTAAGGTATTGAAAAATAATGAGAGAAATTTTATTACTTTTGAAAAGTAATTGCAAAGGAAGGTCATTACTTTTTGTGTGTGGCAATTTGTAATGTAATTATTACATTTTTCAAGTTTTCAAAAAGTAGTTAGTAATGTAATTTAATTCCTTGAAAGTGAGCTTGCCATCTCTGACAACATTCACATTTACATTCGTCATGGCGAACCAATATTCAGATGGCGAAAATACGACTGAAGACCTTGTGTGTAATATACCAATATTCAAATATGGTGTGAACTTCATCTAGATCGAGTGGCACGAGTCATAAAGTTTAGAAGCCCAAATACACCATATTGGGTTCAAGCCATGTTGTCGTTCCGTTCAAAGGTCGACGTTATTCAGAGTAGGTCAGCCACGCGTTGCAGTGTACTGTTGCGACGTTCAAAGCCAAGAGTCTGTGCCGCTTCGTGCGTCATTTGACCGGAGACTAACGCTGCCGATTTTGGGCATTCCGCCAACTCTTGTTAAGAGGATATCTCAGTAGAATTTCATCTCCGATAGGAACTTTTCCGGAATCCAGATGGCTCTGGGGAGCAAGCCTTTGTACTCACCTGCTTACGCGATATAGTGCTATTTCCAAACAAAAATAAAGAAAAAGCTTGTCTTTTTGTTCCGGTTATCAGCGGACGGCTTGACCCTGAAAGCCCCCGCCCCGCTTAACCCACCCATCCCGTCCCTCCACCCTGCGAGCTGCGAGAATGGCTTTGTGGGCCTCCGAGGCCATCGCGAAAGGGGCCCTTTGTCCTATTCTTACCGGATTAGGAAGAAGAAAAAACGCGGTTAGAGAACGCCTCTGTTGCGGATTGGAAAGAATTTGACGCTCACCAGAAAATTTACGACGAGAAACTAGAAGATTGGAGCTACACGAGCGGAACGAGGCAAACGACAGGCAGAAGCCGTTCGAGACAGTTCTGTGTAATAATGTATATTCAATTGATTTATTAGTGTAAATACAGTTTGTGTTTTGTTTTTGCGTTAATCGCCTGATTTAAAATAAGACGCCCACGTGACCTCTTCGATTCTGAAACAGCCTCATTTCGCTGCCTGATACTTTGGATTCATTTGGCTCGGTTCTTCGGCTATTTCGCGTTCCGAGATTTTTCGTAAGATACGATTTCCAAATAGCATGCATAGACTGTTGATATCGCTCAAAAACGAATATGCCATTATCATTAAAAACGAAATATGCCATGTGTCGTGTCGTGATGCTGCGAAATAATATACCACAAGTAAGGATGACGTTGCGTAATAAATAGCGGCCCTAAGAGCTTACTTTTCATGAAGCAGTGCTTTAAAAATAAAGCTACTCACTCCAAAAAGTGTCTGATCTCCTTGTGGGAAAAAATAAACGAAATGAACCAGTTCACGATACCATCAGCAGCCATTAAAGTCACGACTTTTTTATACTTGGGAGAAGAGCGTGTTGGTATGGATAAAGAAAGAATAAACAATGAACACTAAGACAACAAAACCACATCTTTTTTTTCTAGAGCACCGGATTTCAACGGTCACCCCGATTTCTAAATTGGTGTGCGATCTCTAAATGGCACGGAATCAGAACTATAGGTTGTACTGCCGAAATGCCAAAAAATCAATAACCACAAGTTTAGATAGTGTTGAGTCTTATATACCTACTGTTCAAAGCGTAGTTCTAGTGCCATAAAGCTATGCTTTAAAAAATTATTAAAACAATACCTTCCATAATTATGTGTTCCGATTAGTTCCGATAGTGACCTGACAAGATCATTTCTTTGCCTAGCCGTTTCGGAAACGGTTTAGTATTGGCTGATAGTATATTCCACGATAAGTTTTGCCTTATTCTTGCAAGGCAAAAATTATCGTGCCTACATTGCCACAGTGCCTATATTTTTATTCGTGCGGTCCTAATCTCCCGGGGACAAAACCGCTGGTCTACCCGTGATGTCACGGCGGGGATAGAGCAACCAATCATTACACTGATTTCAAGCTCGTTCTCGCCGCTAATAGAGGCACCATATTAGCACGGACGGCTTCCAACTTCGTTCTCAGTCGGAGTTGAAGTTTCCACAAACCTGCGAGTTGTTACAAAGAAAGGGTGACGAAACGACGAACATTGTATGCTCCCACTTTGCGCTGGAGATAACGCAACTCTCAAAGAGAACAGACCCATCTCACCAGGCAGTTTGACTACGCCACCGCTGTCGCAATGCATCGAGGGAACTTTAATATTTCATCACGTGCCCGAACCTCGCTGTAACTCTGCGCGTGAAAAGCACGTAACGGCACGAGCCGTCTCGGACACTGCCACCTGCTTCTTGTGAACTAAACTTTCGTCAGCTTCACGCATGAGCGAACGCTTGGTGAGGTCGGTCTATTAGAGGGGTCCACTGGTTTGTGGCTAGGTTAGCCATCGTTATATGGCATATCGAGGAGTCTGGACCTTCTTTGTGGTTTATATGTTGATACAAGTTGAATATGCAAAGCGAATGTCAAACTTAAAACAAAATCAGACAAACTCACGTATGTTTCTTCCACATTTAAAATAAGTAAACATTTTAAATGCATCTCTGCAGAACATTTGAAATCGCCAGATCAAGTCACCTATCCTACTTCGAACACAAAGATGTGTTAAGACAGTATCTACTCTTTGACGCTTCGGTTGCTTTTGTCTACCTGCATTTGCTAACTTCAGGCCTCACGCAAGGACCGCTTGAAGCATGAAATCTTTCACTCCCAATTTCTTGACCCAAAATGCCAATGAAGAATGGAACATCCTCCCAATGACGCGCTCCGACGATTGAAAACGAATGACTCTCACCCACCCGCTAAACATCTCCGCTGCCAAAAAAAAAGAAAAGAAACTTCTAACTATCATTTGTGCTACCCCAAAACACCAACAAAGAACGGAACATCCTCCAAGGACGCGCTCGGGCGATGTACAACCTATTACTCACTAACGCGATAACCCGCAAAATATCTTCGCCCCCAAACAAAACAAAACGAAAAACAAAACAAAAAATGAAGAAAAAAAAATGATCTGTTTTGAGAGGCACCCTTCCTCAAAATCCCGACTGTCAACCCGACGACCTTGAAGATGCAAGTAGTCCGGGGCGCAATAACACATTGCGCAATTTCAAGAGCAAGTTTTACGGACAGACTCATAGATGGCGCCAGCTGACAGCTGGATTTTTTGACGTTTTGATAGGCTACAAACTTAGTTAAAATTTATTACAATGAGAATCTCTGGAAAAAAGATCTTGTAAGAGATATATTCAAAAAGTCCTGGTCTTGAATATTGTCGAGCCTAAATTTGTATTTTGGCCCCGGTTTATTTTTAAATGTTTATGAAGCACGGAACGAAAAAAAGGCTTTTTCAAGCATCTTTAAATTCCCGTGAAAACTTTTAGGCTTAAAAATCGGTAAATGTAGCGCCGCAATATTACTCAGTTTTTTATTATCTTTCTGATAAAACCGTTCCCAAGTCAATCCGTTCGGTGGTTCTCGAGAAAAAAACACTAAAAAGTTGCCATTGGAACTGCATAGGGCTCGGGAGCTGCGATATCCTCTTAACGTTTCCGTAAAAAATGCGAAAACAGAACGTTGAGAGAGAAGAAGGCGAAAACATGAGTAGCGTGGTGGTGAGGGCAGACCTGTCGGTAGCCACTTGATCGGCCTACGCGCGGCCCTGCCCATGAAGAAAATGATAGGGCGCCCTACGTTCACCGTTGAGTCTACGATGATGTAAACTGCGCCTTGCGACGTCGTGGTCTATATTAAAAAATGCACGAAATTTAGTTTAGTTCTGCTCAACTTTGCTTAGGAATTCAAAGCAAGCATTCGTTCAAAGGTCAACGTACACTTCGCGTGGTCCATTTTTGGCCGCCTCCTCTTTTGTTATATCCTCTCAACTTTAACTCGCCTCAACTTAGCTCCTCTCACAGCTTAGACGAGGAAAGCTCCTAAGGGATGATCTTCTCTGAAAAAAATTAATAAATAAAGGTTGTACACCGGCCTTTCAGCCGGCGTTGTTCAAATTCGGTGTCCTCTATGCTACAATTGGCTGTTTCGAAGGCACCTGACGCCCTAAGTTTAAACATTTTTGTAAACTTTTTGTCACCAGAATTAAACTTCGTTGCTATTTCGAAGAGTTAGGTCGTCCTTGCATGTCTTTATTGTTTTTATTCTTTCGTATATAGGTATTGATTATAACAACGCGCTCGAATTCATTAGTAAAATAATCCCTCTCATTGTACAAGAAAGGAGCACGGCTTATCTTGCGGCACTTTGACTTGTCTGAGTATACGTGACTGCGCAGACCTGAACGAATACAAAGGTATAAAGGGCGAACCTGAGGCTAAATTATCATTTACAGTAGCAGGGCTGGGAAGTATCGCGATATTAGCTTAGAGATACTTTCGCGTATGTCTATCTCTGTATCGAGATACATTTCAAAAAATATATTGGTATATCAGCAGTGAAATACATTTACGACGTATCGATCTTATACCGATACTCTGCCAGGCTTAGGTATCTCGTTCAATATTATGGGGGCGGGGGCGCTGCTGTCTCTTTTGTTTTTCAGTTCGCACGCTCGCTCATCGTCGTCCCATTTTCTGTATGGCGTTGGGTCCTCGCGTGCTGCTTGTCGCTGCCGGCTTTCTTTTCACTTCTTTTAACCCTTTTTTCCCAGGCTCGCTGCCGGCTATCTTTTTCTTTTCTTCTCCTTGAGCGTGTCCCCCCTCCTCTACTTCATCGCGCCACACTCTTTCTCTCCTCTCCCGTATCTTCCCCTTTCTTTTGCTGTTGTCTTTGACCAGGGAATAAGGGAAAGACAGGTCACCGGATCGTGGTCACGCAAGCGGTATCTTGCTCGACTCTCATTTAAAACCCGGGAAATTCTTCTCTCCCTCGCCGATGGCGACCTTCACACAAGATTGCAGACGCATCTCAATGTCGTGCGAGAAGTTGAGAACGAATAATGACCAAAGTTGATGGGCGTGCAGCGCGTACTATTCTCGACTGCACGTTTTTTTGAACCGTTAGAAGGCGAGTGTTAATAATTCTGCAATGGGGTAATGTAATCTCGGGTTCGAAGAGATCGACATCCAATTCCAAGCTACCCTGAAGGTAAGAACCGTTTCTCCAATTTAACTATATTTTCTCTTTAAGTCCTATCAGTTGGTTGTTTTCACGGTCATTGATCTTACATATGTTAATGGACTATTCTCGGGTACTTCATAAGAAAGGAAACATGCAAGCGGCGTGTTGTGGTAGGAACAGTATCCGAAGAAACTGCGGAAGCAAAACTGTGAACCTGGGAAAACCAATGGCTGCTCGGGACAAGGAGAACCCCAGCCAAGGATAGACGGTTATTTCCGCCCGGCTGTAAGGTTCCCCGAGTAATAACTTCTACAAAACTTGAATGTCAAGACCATGCTTCCTCTCGAGTTTGTTGATGAAGATGCGTTCGAGGACTTCGGCAAAGTTTCAGTGACACAAGGAGAAAATCCACGAAATTTTCTATATGTTGAGTAACGGGAGTGACGCTAATGTCTCCGAGAACAGAATAATCGACGACGCATTTGATAATAAACTCCGCAGCGCCGAATAAGCACTAGAAGCTACGACACACGTTTGCACCACCGCAGACGTGTTGTCTGCTTCCGGAAAAAGTTTGTTGTTCGTCGCACAAGGTGAGACTACATTCCTAATTCAATAATCCGTCGGGAAAAAAAACATTTCATTATTTGATAGGTGACTTCAAATAAACGGTCCTTCACATGAGAAATGGCGGACAATTTCTCCGGGAGACTAACCAACCTGTCACTCTAGTGCCGTGTTCAATCTCTGGATGCTCCCCTCGTAAGGCCCGAATAACACTGAGCACTTTTAAGGTGAATTTGAGTTAAATCGTTTAGCGGCACGTTGAACGTCACGAGCATTCACAGCTAATGCATGTACACTAAAGACCTGGTTAAGATCGCAAACGTATTCGTCGACACAGGTGCGGCATGAATTACTAAGTGCGGGTCACGGTAATTTTTGGTTAGTGCAAACATCGCTACCTGATTTTCCTGTCGGTCGTTTCAGATCGAGTCCCACACACTGGTGCGGAAATCTACCGCGCTCAGATGCGGACGATTCATCGGAACCGATTTGTATCATCGGGTGGCCGACATACTTTTCAATGTCTACGCAAACTTTAGATTGGGAACGAGCAAGATTGTCGGCATAGTTACTGAAAATAGAAGCAATGCTGTTAAGGCTCTCGAAAAAATTTTAATTGATAAAACCACGAATGGTACGTGTGCATATTACCACTTAAATGCTTTAGCTGAGCGTTCTTACTAAATTATGCTGTTGCTTTAGTCAGTGTTTGTTTACATGAGACGCCTTCATTTACTTTTTATTCACAAGCCGGGAGGTAGGCGTTGCTTTCCCCATGAACTTTCGGGTGCAACTGCGTTCCTTCTTCGCAACAACCGACAACAAGAAAACCCTCAGCAGAAAGACCACGCGTAGTCGTCTCCACGATAGCGCCATGGCCAAATGTTCCCAATACTGGAGCACGTACAACCGTCCAAAGTCTGCGGAGATTCTAATTTTAGCTCTTGCACGACAGGTTCAAGCGTCCTGCATTACTGGGTGGAGTTCACTCTTCCACTCCCTAGATGTGCTTCTCAATAGCAAGGGAAGACTAAAGCCCATATCGGTAAATATTGATCTACCATGGCTTCGAAATGCGGAGCTTGAATTCCTGGACGAACATCGAGAAATTATGTATCAAACTGCTATAGGTGAGGTAGTTTTAATGTATATACTTTATTGTTGAAAATTGTTTTACCTCAAACTAACTTCTAGTTCTTAGTGAGTATACCTTGAATTTGTGTCCGCCACAAAATACCCCACACTATATTGTGCTTTTTCATTTCTTTCCAGCTATCGACCTCATGCAGACGAAGAAGAATGTCTGCCACGGGGAGCTTTTTCCTCACAGTTGAAAAGAAGCTGATTCTGTTTAGACATATGCTCAGGCAACGCTGCGTGATCTGAAATAGTTGCATCACCGGCTCCTTGGAACGATTTCAGACGTTCTTCAAACTGAAAGACCATACTCGCGTCATACTCACACCCATACTTCGAATTGCGGTGGACCTCAAGCGAGGTGGCAAGAGCTTATCACTTTGAGAACTTGCTCGTACGAGCCGCAGAGCCTTATGGACCATGCCCCGAAGACTTGTGCTGTGAGGCGATATGACCGATCTCGAACCACGCCATCATCGATTTTGAAAATGGTTATTCCTCGGTATCGCGAAGATCTGGACAAACCAGTGCGAGAGCAGAGGAGTTTCGCTACCTTGATGACCTAAGACACGTTTGTGTCAATGCTTGAGGACTTCCCTTCTCTGAAAGCGGTATTTATTCGCTTTAACACAAATTTATGTTCGGCTGCCGCGGTAGACAGACGTTCTTCTTTTGCCAGTTTTGTACCGCGACCAAAGAGTCGGTGCCTCGATGATACGCTCTTTGAAGATCCACTCATGCTGTCATGTAATAATTGATTTTGGAACCGTGCAAAACCCATTCTTATTAGAATGAACAAATGTGTGTTTGAGAATTCAATTCTGCTCGTCTTTTGTAACATATTTGTAATTTGCAATACGTTTGACGATGAGCACAATACTCTGTATCATTATATGTGTATTCACAGCATGACGCCATTTGGGAAAAAAGGTATATTCAGATGTATTTGTATCTGTATCTGTGATCCGGAATAGTTTATTGCCTTTTTTGTAGAAGTATCTCAGCTGTATCCTGTTATATGAAATACAAACGTGTCTCAGCATTTGTACTTTGGGCTTAATATATACGTATGTTTGTATTTGTGTTCCTAAATACGTTTTTGGTTTGAAATACAAAGACGGACAAAATAATTTTTATTTTCCGGTCACTCGGACGCCCTGGAAGAGATATAGTGCAAAATATTTTTTTTTGTAATAAGCCAAATAACTTTTAGGCGCTTGAGGTTGTCAACGAAGCTCTTTCCACTGGTAAAAAGCAATCCAAATTAAGTATACAGATATTGCACCTTAGACGTGCCAGAGTTAGTAAGTGTCTTGTTCGTCGATCGTTACCTTGGTTCTTTGGGCGCCGAAATTCGAGGGAATGATATATATGGTTATTTGGATGATTAATGGCATCTTTGTTTTAAAGAAATAAAAGCAAATTCGTAGTTGAAAAATGAATGCAAAATGTATTTTCTTATTCCAGAATTACGAATATCAAAATGATATTTCAGACCGATGTGCCAGGTAGCCGCAACAGTGCTTTCAAAATAGCACCGAAACTCCTCCTTCCGGTGGCGTTCGCTACGAGGAAGAATTCATGTGACGTATTATAGAAGGATCTCCACATTTCTGCGCTTTCCACAAGCCTTAGCCGAGCAGTCAAAAGCGAATATAGTCGATAGTTTTCAAAGTCCCGCTACCGCTACGGGCGCGCGCTTCGGAGCACGCATTGAAGTGAGAGCGCGAGTGCCCGCTACAAATAGCGTGACTTGAAAACACGATTTACGAATACTCTCTAGTCGCGGTGCACGCGTTCTATCATGAGCGTCACGCGCGGGGCAGCTGAAACCTTCGGGTATGACGTCACACCCAACGGTTCGTTTCACGGTTTTTCTTGTGTCGACTGATGCGTTTGGGTTCACTGCTCGCTATATTCAAATTCAACGAACAAAAATACTCTAAATTTCACCCCTAACTCTTTTTCTGGGACCTCTTCAGCTTCACTCTAAATCTGGCCCTGTGGCAATGATGTATAGCGAGCCACACAAGAGCCATTGGAAAGCCAAAGTAAATTGCTTTGTCACTAACGTCCTACGGCAAAATCTATCTGAACGCAAGTGAAGCCCTTTAGGATTGATGAACTTGGGACAAGTGTGGTGTTTTTGAGGCGCGCTGCATGGGCAGCGACACATGAAAGAGGCACGTTGCTCTCAAAACTAAGAAAGTACAAAATATTTCAGAGTGTGGTTTTGTAATTACAAATACGGAGGGAAATCGTTTCCCAAAACATGATATACATACTTTTTTTTTCGTTTCTCTTAGAGGCCGAATTGTGGTTCGTGCAATGTTCAATATTTTAGCATCTTTGACGTTAGAAGAGCTATTTTTTATATTAATAACAACATGGTGCACTAAAAACGTGCGAAAACTGAAGACATATAGAAAGACAAACACAGCGCTTACTATCAACTCAATTTTCTTCTTATACTTCTATGTGTGAAGAAGAACAAAGGCATACAGAAAACGAAAAAAAGAACTGAAAACATCCGCTCATTACAGTGACTACTGCGTGAGGTAGTATAGTTCATATATTATATTTTTAACGAGGGTTTTGGAAAAGTATACTAGATAACAAATATAATAAAATATAAAACATGCACTCGTCCATGTTGTTTGTTTTTGTTTATTATTTCGGTTATCTAGCATGGTTTGATGGTGTGATAACCACGACGAGGCACGACGATCCAAACAAGAAGAACATTTCTGGCGTCCAGCTCGTTCTTCGAGCTTACAAAACAATAATGTCTCATACCAGTGACGAACGCAGCCCATGTCACGAGCTTGATGTTACAGGCCCTCACGCCACTTGCTCAGCTCTTGGTTCTCGCGTTACAACAAACTCCCCCCCCTTAATGCGCGACCTGCTGACCACGTTCTAAAATCTGAATGTTTGAACCAGTCGGGTGGATGACCCACGCTCGCACTTCGCCATAACCCAACGTCCGGCTGGTCTTGATTTTCTGCTGACGGCGACGAGCTTGCTGGTGATGTCGCATCAGGCGGAGACGTCACCGAATGAGTCCTCGAAGGTATTGCACATGTCGCTATATCGGACATCGGTTCGTTGTCTAAATGACGTGCTCTCGTCATCACAGGTGGCTGCTCGTGCTGTTGAGTCGGGTCCAATTTATCGTGTCGCGGAAGCAAGAAGGAAGATTCATCTGGTCGTTTCGAAGAAAGGCGCAAGTGGTCAGCGTGCACAAATCGCGTTTGACCGGCCACACGCTCAATATATGTCACCGGACTCACAATTTGTGTCACTTCATTGTCCTCCCAGGAACGCTCTCACCTCACATACATTTTAGCTACACTCTTCCCCCAGATAAATTGCACGGTCTGCGCCCCATGTGCTTGTCGCCTTGCTGTTTCATGTTCAGCTGTTTTTCAGTCATGTCTTTCACAAAGTCGGGCTTGATGAAAGACAACTTTACTCTTGGTTGTCGTTTCAAGAAGAGTTCTACTGGAGTCTTTCCAGTAAACGAATGAGGGGTGTTTCTAGAACTCATTAAGAAGCTGTCTAGCCCTCCTTGCACTGCTTCTTTTTCGCCGACTCAGCGTGAGACAGCACTTGCTTTAGCAGTGCCCACTTTGTTGTCTGCACAAGACATTCGGCAGCCCCATTTGAAATTGGGTGGTAGGGCGAAGTCTTTGTATGTGTAATGTTATTTTTGGTCAAGAAACGTTTCAGATCCTGAGATACAAACTGTGGTCTGTTATCACTCACAATTTCTTCGGGAAAGCCGAAGGCAGTGAAGGCACTGCGAAGTTTGGCGATTGTTTGAGTAGCAGTGGTAGTGCATGCTCATCAGCCAAACTACAACCCATTTTAAATACACGTTCACTAAATCAAGACAGTTATGTGGACCCTTTGCCACGAAGTCAATATGGATCCTCTGCCAATACCTTGAAGGGTATGGCCAAGGGTGCAGTGGTGTAGGCTGCGCCGACGGCTGTACGACCTGACACACCTTGCATGGCTTCACGTAATCTTTGACATATTCGTCTAATCCGGGCCACAAAATATATCTTCTAGCTAACATCTTCATTCGGCAGGTGCCGGGGTAGTCTTCATGAAGCAACGTCAGAACCGGTGGTCTCAAGCTCTCGGGTGCGATAATCCGCGATCCCCAAGTGAGACAGCTCTACTGAATTGAAAGTACGAGACGCCGGACGTGGCACGGTTGTTGTTCGTCTGCGACGTCTCCTGGCCAGCCAGATCTGGTGCACTCTAGAACTTTGCAAAGTGTGGCATCTCGTGTCGTGGCTTTGGCCACTTCTCGTGCTTGCAGGGAAGTGCGCTCGAAAACTAAGAGACATTCAGCTGCCTCTTCTCTGGACGTCGAACAGACAGGTAGCCTTGACAGGGTATCAGTCACTTCTGTTTCAGTGCCCTTACGGTATTTAAGAGTGTACTGGTAAGCTGACATAATCAAGGACCACTTTTGCATCCTAGCAGCTGCTAGGGACGGAGTCGCTTTGTTTTGCCCCAAAATCCCTAGAAGTGGCTGATGGTCCGTGTACAAAACAAACTGTCGTTCAAACAGAAACTTGTGGAATTTTTTTTTAAACCGAATATAAGAGCGAGAGCCTCCTATCTCCCTGCGCGTAATTCTTTTCTGCAGGTGTCAGTGTTCGCGAAGCGAATGCAATCGGGCGCTCCTCGCCATTCGGCAGCACGTGGAAAATGACAGCTCCAACGCCGTACGATGAGGCATCACACTTCAAACCGAGCGGCTTTCGAACGTCGTAATAAGTGAGCGCTTGGTTGTTGATCAGCACGTGCTTCGTGGCGTCGAACGCATCGCTTCACTGCTTGGTCCAAACCCATCTTTCGTCCTTCCTCAGTAACCGGTACAATGGCTCTGCCACTGACACCACATTTTTCAAGCATCTTCCGTAATAGTTTAACAGTCCTAGCTAGGCTTTTAGCTCTGTGGTATGTTTGAGCTCTGGTGCCTGGATGATTGACTTCACTTTTCCTTCTGTGAGGTAGATATCCTCTGAGCTCAGTTTGTGTCCTAGATACGACACCGAGTTTTGGAAGTACCTACACTTTTCTTGCTTGAGAGTAATGTTGTGCTCGTTTAATCGTTCCAAGGCGCACTCAAGTGTACGTTGGCAATCGTCTATGTCTCGCCCTGTGACAATTACGTTGTCAATGTAGCAACCTACATTGCTTAGGCCCATCAACACCTTATCCATTAGGGACTAGAACAGAGTTGGGGTGCTCGCGATACCAAAGATAAGTCTTTGGTACTGATAGAGTCCCTTATGAGTCTTCACCGTCAGGGTGGGTTTGGATTCTGGGATTAGCAACACTGGGTGGTATGCCGAGGATAAATCCAGGACGCAAAACACTTTGCCATCACAAACCGCAGTGAACAACTCCTCTGGCAGTGGAAGCGGATAGTGGTCAACTTTCAGTATTGGGTTAACAGTGACCTTGAACGTCCCCACAAAGCCTCAGTTTGTTATCTTTTGTTTTTGGCACAACTACCAGCGGAGTTGCCCAGTCACTTTGACTCACTGGCTGGATTATGCCTTGCGTTTCGAACTCGGACAGCTGCTTTTCGACCGCGTCACGTAACGCGAAAGGTACCGGCCTGGCTTTACGAAACACATCTGAGCAGCCAGCTTGATAGTCTATTTTTGCTTCGAAGTTTTTGATAGCTCCGAGCGTAGAAGAAAAAACGCGCGGGAACTTGCTACGTAGTTTAGCTACCCTGTCTTCTGCGCTTAAGCTGAAAATAGCATTCCACTTTAGCTGCAACTTGTCTAACCAGCTCCGTCCCAGAAGCACAGGAAGCTTCCGCTCACACTCACGAACCACGATAAGGGGCAACTTAGCAGATTGCCCTTCATAGCATGCAGTTACGTCACACTGTCCTCAGACCTGCATTCTTTGTCCCGTGTAAGTTTTTAACACGAGTGGCGTTGACTCACTTTTGACGTGTGAAAATTTGGACTTGTTCACGCGTTCCGGCATTACAGTGACAGCGGCCCCCGCTTCGACCTGCATCGGCAAGTCCTGTCCTTCGACGTTCATGGTCACCATGTAGCCTCTCTTTATCGTCGAATCCGCAGTTCACTTGTGCAAAATGTACTCCTCTTCCTCTGATTACTCAGATACTAGGTGTGTCGTCAGTGGTTCTTGGTCTACTGGACAGATCTTCTGAAGATGGCCCACTTTTGAGCATTGCTTACAGGTGTAGGCCTTGTACCAGCAATTATCTGACGCACGTGCCTCGCCACAGCGGCCACATTTTTGTTTTGTGTACTTTTGGCAC
The DNA here is from genome assembly GCA_037355805.1 of Ixodes ricinus. Lineage (NCBI taxonomy): Eukaryota > Metazoa > Arthropoda > Arachnida > Ixodida > Ixodidae > Ixodes > Ixodes ricinus. Next base: position 30,010 of record JAZHYW010017653.1, on the reverse strand, counting down.
GTCGAACTCCTTGTCTTGAGTTTCGACCTCGCTTGCGTTTTAACGGTTTTGACAGAGGTGTTTACAGCATCGCTCTGGCTTTCTACTTGTAAGGCAGCGCTGTGCTTGGCGGCCAACTCCCTGTCACATGCGGTCTTACAGAAGCCTTCAAACGAAAAGTAATCCGCCGCAAACAGAGCTTTTTGGGTTTCCTCACACCGGATACCTACCACTAATCTGTCACGCAGCGCATCCCGAAGGAATTCTCAAAAATTGCATTTTCGAGCGAAGTGTTTCAACTCGACAATGAAGACCTTCACACTCTCGTGGGCTAACTGAATCCGCCGGTTGAATTTGCACCTCTTGGCTATGACTAAAGTCTTCGGGCTGTAGTGGTTCTTTAAAAGAGCCTTGACTTCTTCGTACTTCTTTTGATCTGGAAGTGCGGGAACTACCAATTTCTTCTGGACTTCGTATGCTTCTGCCTCAATTAGTGTTAAAAACACCGCTAGTTTTTTTGCTGCGGCTATTTCGTTTGCGCTGACGGAAAGGTCAAAGCGTTTCACGTAAGATTCAAAGTCCTGGATCTTTGGGTCGTACTCTTCGAGTCTGCCTAGCCGCGCCATAACTTCGATAGGCACAAGAAACGTCCAAGCAGGTGCTTACGTTACGTTGTCGCTGCTCTTCCCGACATGTGTCCGAATTCCGCTGCTGACGTCTGGTCACTCCGCCGACTCCTCTGAACGTTGACGGCTTCCGATTACCTGCTGTCGCTTTCCTTCCGCGACGCCTGGCAGACCAGTGCAGTAGAAACCGATTCTCGTCGCCAATGTAATAACCACGACGAAGCACGACGATCCAAACCAGCACAACATTTATGGCGTCCAGCTCGTTCTTAGAGCTTACAAAACGATAATGTCTCATGCGCGTGACGAACGGAGCCCATGTCACGAGCGTGATGTCACAGGCCCTCGCGCTACACGCTCAGCGCTTGGTTCTCGCGTTGCAACAGTTGGAAGATAAGGCGCACGACCTTCTCGGCCTCTATATTTCTCTAACGAGAGGGTCGACTTCCGTGTCGGTGTTTGCTAAAGAACTATACTACTTGGTGAAGAAGTCAGTGTAATGAGCAAAGTTTTTATATTTTTTTTGTTTTGTTTTCTATATACCTTGGTACTGCCTCATACAAAGAAGTAGAAGAAACTTGAGTTGATAGTCAGCGCTGTGTTTGCCGTTCTGTGTGTCCTGTCTAAACTCCCTCGACGTGTCTGTGTTTGTCTTCCAAGAAACGTCCAATGCGACGGTGCACAATGGCCACATCTCGAGCGGCCCTTGGAAGCAAACAGCGGCGCGGTACTGAAATGAGCGGCCCTTGGAAGCCGATGGCGTTAGAGCAACCGCACGTGGCAAGTGTCTGGTGCGTTTCTCTAACAATGGTTGACGGTGCTTGAAATTGCGATTTTTATCGAGGAACTTTAATCTTGTCCTTTTGTTCGTGTTTATTAGGTGCTGTTGCTACTAGTATGAAGCCTTACGACGCCGTCCAAGCATCCATTTCTTCGTTTAGTTGAGTCGTCCAGGGTATTTCGACAGAATATGAGCTTTCTCCTTTCCGCAGGCCTATCACAATCCTTTTTTGAACAAGCTGTTCAGTCAAAATTAAAAGAAAGAACTAACCTAATACCTTAATCAGTCATAATTAAAATACGCGCTATATCTATAGTTTTATTCAAAATTCTATTTACATATAACAAATTTGTTTTTTTAGTTAACTTTTGTTGGCCTCAGCATATTCAAGCTATAATTAAAAATATTATTCCAAGCGCTAAAAACAACAACAACGTTTTAGTTGATATTAACGATGTTTTCCTGCTGTAGTTTATTAAATATAGTTAAACTACGTATATGATCCGTCCCGTTCCTCGTGTCAAAGAATGTTTAAAGGGATCGTGAAACTTTTTTTTTAACTTCTGAGCTAGATATCTATTCGGAATCCTCGTTCTTCATCGCGTAACCCACGTGCGTTTGTTTTATCGCCCCCATTTTTTTACAAGCGTAAAAAAGATTTCTATTTCCGACACAACCTCTTTCTCAGTTCCAAGAATAGGTCACGATACGGAACCAGTAGTGAATGTTTGTTGTCTGCCCGAGATGGCGATGTAAACGAGGCTCTGCAGGCGAAGCCACAGCGTCAGATATCGCTCCAACAGCAGTGCCATAATGTCTTCACCCACGCAAGTGAACGGGTGACATCTGACGTCAAAAATTATTCTTAGATAATTGTAAGATGGCCGACCTCATTGACCTCAAGCCGTTCTACTGTCACCTGTTCAAGCACCGTGTGGTTTTAGGATCCGAGCCGTGCGCCGTCACGGTGTGCTGTTTGTGCTACCTTATGCCGTGCTACGAGAGAAACTTTGTGAGGGAATTGTTTGCAACTTGGATCGGTCAAGCGGCATCCCGTTGTGATCGTCAAATGACAGGCTGCAAATATATTGTCGCTTCGACCAGAAAAGTGCCAATCCTGAGGGCAGAAAAAGGACGAGAACGCTGGAAATATAAGCAAAACGAATCCTCTTTGCATACTCGATTAACGGAATGTCATGTTACTACCGAGGAGGGTCGTGGTAAAGGAAAAGTGATGGAAAACTCACGACCAGCCGTCAAGAAAAATACCAAAATAATTACTTGCTATGCCCAACCCGAAAACAAAAACACAAAAAAACACGGCTTGAAACCGGTTGTGTTGATATTCGAGAGTTACGCACGCGTCCTCCTTTCTACTAATATCGCCAAGTTCGGGTTCAAGTCCTATCGGGGTTATGCTCCGAGAAACCCATGGAGAGGTGAAAACCAGTGCGCGCGGTGACGTCAAAACCCCGATCTCTGATTGGAGTCCTTAGTGGGTAGACGTAAAGCTAGCTGCCCTTGCGTCCATGCCACTCGTCGAACGCCTTAGAATGAGGAAAGCCGGCGTCTAGCGTCTGGCGTTCGCATTGGAACGCGTTCGACGAGTGCAGTGGACACAAAGGCCGCCAGCTTTAGGTCTACCCACCAATCACTCGAACCGGAGCTCTCGTCTCCTCCTCTTTCTTAATATCGGTGCACAACCACCAAATAAATTTGACGTACATGACTTGAACTAAGGTTGTTCTGTAGAGAAATTCAGATGCGCCACAATCGATGTCCGTTTTCGAGGCACTGGGGTGCTTGAGAAGAACAATTGGAAATTCGGAAGTCCATCCAGCTTCGGTCTCTTGTGCACGCAGTGAAGACTCGACTGATCTATGAAAGCATTCCACAAGTTTTTTTGGGGTATGGGGTGATGTGAGGTTGTACAAAGTTTTGGAGAATCTAGTATGGCCATGAGTTGTCGGAACAGAGGAGACTCGAACTGGCGACCACGATCTTTAATATGACATTTAGGCACGCCGAATCGGGATACTGAAGCGTTGATGAGAACTAGGGCGACTTCTGTGTTTGCATGAATATCCCGGATCGGGTTGGCTTTTACCCAATGCCAAGTCTGCTAATGCAGGCAAGCAAGTAGTTATAACCGTTTGGTGTTGGTAATAGCCGAATTAAATCCAGCTGGGTGCGATCAAGTCGGAGGTCAGGTGTGATAAAGGAGGAGAAGGCGAAGGTGTGTTGAGCGACCTTGGAGCTTTAGTACTGGAGACAAGCACGTCTTTCCTCCCTGACTTCGCATACTTGACCCGATAAATCTGCGAGTTATACGTCGTTGTGCTTCGCGTATCCCGTCCACTGTACATACAGGTAGTAAACAAATATTCGATTGCAAGTTACGGTGTACAATTCCTGACGCTCAGCATGGGGCTCCAAAGAACATTTCTATATATCTTTCTAGTTGCGGTTGTTTGGTGCCCATCGCAAGAGCGGAAATTCATCGACGCCTCAAATTTCTCGTTATAATGACAGCAAACGTCGTTTCGAGTCTAATGTGACTTCGGGACAAATATCGTCGGACAGAAACAAGCAGAGGCCTGAGCTCGTGCGGTTTGTTTTGCACCATAATATCTGTCTTTAAAGAAACACTTAAGCGCTTTTTGAGGTCCTCGTTTCATTGTCAAAACTCAATCTGCGAAATCCAAGCATCCTAAAAAAAAGGGAGATTGCATTTATATTATACATAATGATTGAAAACCTGAGACTGTGGTTCTTGAAAACGGAAACTGGTGAAGTAGGAAGAAAAAGGGGACAGACAACGTCATATGTGCCGCCGATTCGTAAAGTAAAAAGCGATAAAACATTTGGGACCCTCAACGCTGTTACAAAACGATAGACGGCGCTACCGAACATTACTGAATACGGTCGAACGACGATCGGCACTTGTCAGCCACTCGCGAGTGATGGCTTTCCCGCATGGGCGAGAGGGAGTGGACGGCCGCTCGTCCACGCTGGAACCTATGCCTCGCGAGTGGCTGACAAGTGCCGTCCCTCCTTCGACCATATTCATCGAGGTTCGGTGGCAGCATCTCTCGTTCTGCGACAATAGTAAGTGTCGCAATCTTTGATTACTTTTAATATGAAAATCGGCCGCGTATGATTGTAATTTTGGGATCTTTAGAATGCATAGAACTCGTAGATTGAGTTATGGCAAGAAAGCGAGGATCTCAGAAAGCTAATTTGTGTCCCTTTAGGCACGCAACAAGTTGTTTGTAAATATATGAGGGAACCAGTCATCTGCAGTTTCTAAAACTGTTCCGCAGACCACATAAAAAAAAGTTTCTAGAACATTTTTGGGCTTTTCAAAGTCTCGAACAGTGAACTTCACGAAGCAAGTATCTGGCGAACAACCAACTAGTGTCTCCTGGCTGCAAGTTCGTTGTGTGTCCGGTGCGACACTCGTTGTTTCGCGGTTTTCCTTCGGGCAAATCGCACGGATCGCTTCGTTTACACTTGCATCTTACAACACTACTGATCTAAAATTTCATAACAGTGTTTGGTAGCTCTCACGTTGTTGGCTAATTTGACTTTTAGGCAGGGCGTTATTTTGTTTATAAGGAATATTGCACGCTTTGCTTCTATCCAAAATAAGTTAACTCCGCCTGCCCCATTTTAGAGCGCAGCTCTTAGGCGCCCGTGTCCGGGTTGAGCGGCGTCACCGTCGGCGTCGGCGTCGCCGTCCACTAATGCAATGCGCGCGGTTACACCGTCGGCGTAACCGTGTGCCTTGCATTATGGGAGTCCCCGCTATATTTAGCGAAAAATTTGTGCTATATTTAGCTGAAAACCTTAACTCACTAAATTTAGCGGGGATGCTTTCCGGCAAAATATCGCGGGGAAACGTAACCCGCTTCAATTAGCGAAAAAATTTTCGCTGAATTTCCCACCAAATTTTGCGGGAAATTTAGCGAAAATTGTTTGCTAAATGGGAGATGAGGAGGAAAGGAGGAGGGGAGGGCACGGATGAGGAGGAGGGGCATACGCTCCCCTCCGTACCCTCCTCTCCTCCTCAAAAGGTGCGCTCTAGTTTTGAGTCAATCTTTTGCTGCAGTTCCTTTTCATCAGCTCCGGCAATTCACCTTCGTTACTTGCGTCGAGGAATTTAATCACGTGTTGTTCTACTGTGTGCTGCTCTTCTATTCCGCGTACTTGCTAGATACTGTGTAAACCCTCTCCCAGCATGTTCCCATGAAGGACTGATCGTATTTTGAAATAAAAGAAGTCCAGCATTAATAAAAATAATAAACTCGGTGAGCTATAATTCGTTTCACCTTAGGTCCTAGCGCGGCCGATGTTCTTAACCAGAAGGACCAATCAAATGGCGCAAAAAGCGCAACGTCATGGCGTGCCCTTTTCGCTTGATAGGACGAGTCTGCGGACGAGCACGCAAAGAGAGACGGCGAACATTCCTGCACCCTCTCAGGTGCAAATAGCACGCCATGGCGTTGTGGCTTTTTTGCTGTTTGATTGGCCCTTCGGATCATAACATTGGCCGCGCTCGGACCAAAGCTGAAACGAAGTATAGTCAGCATCGAGTCAGCTGGTATCAATCCATAGTCACTGACGGCGTGGGAACTGCAGGGCGTGTCTCTCGAACGTCCGGCTTCCAGTACGTGCTTCTTGGCTTCCGCCGTGCTTTGGCTTCGAGCTCGAGGGCCATGAGACGCCGATGCGTTGTCGTAGGCAGGAAGCTCGCGCTAGAGTCGGGACAACTAAAGCTACTCCCTACCCTTTTCAACTTGTCAGTGACTCTAGAAAACGAATATGAAAGCTTTTTCCTGAAAAGAAAAAAAAGTACTCTACTGAAGAAATTACACATACGACCCCTATTCTATAATATCGCACAAAAAACAAAACAATATAAAGTAAAATATTGGCAGAGAGGCCAATATGACGCAGTTTTATCAGCGGTCTAGAGAATTTTAAGTGGTCCAAGAACAATTTGCCTTATGTTATACACACATTCTATAAACTAAGCACACCGTGTTTTCAGTGTTGTGCGCCATGAATTGAAATATCGCTAATTAGAAAATGATGACAGTCTGTGAAAAAATACATTGCGACTTATGGTTCTTTGCACAGAGAAAGTATGGTAGAGAACCTATGGCCAAATTCAGATTTGTCCTGTGCTTCCTTCATTATAAACAAATTCATATTATGCGCCATATGCTTTCTTTCCCTACTGAAAAACCCAGTATATGTTTTTACTATCAGTATTATGGCACTGGAAATCAAAATGAAAGTGTTTCAGGAAACCTGAAATCCAAATTGCAGACAAAGGAATAACTTCCAGAAACCTGTAATCCAGATAAAATCCAGATAGATTTCTAGTTCCATATTAATATAGCGAAAAGTTATACTGGGTTTTTTGTAGGGTCATCTTATAATAAGGGATATGGGTCTTAGGGGTACATATGTCTTTTTTTCAATATGATATGTTTGACCTGAAAGATAGTCCTCACACAGCGTCTCCTTGCATTTTTTTTTTCGTTTTAGGTCAAGACTCTCAAGATGACAGCGGTCGTGTTCGGCGCATTCCTCGTCACAAACGTGCCGTACATGGTCCAAGAAATGATCCTGGCCTTTGGGAACCCGGGCATCCTGGACCGCAACATCGTGGCGTTGTTCGGTGTCATCTCTGCCTCTAACAGTGCCATCAATCCCTACATCTATCTGTTCTTCCAGCGATCAAAGCGACAGTGTGGAGGATTCTGCAGCGCCCTACTCAAAGAAGCCAAGACCTGGTTTCCCTGCCGTCGTCTCAGCAACCTCTGCAGTTCGCGGTCGCCGAGCTCTCCTGTCGAGATGACGTCACTGAAACGTAATGGAGACTATGTTATGACCAGCTTGAACACAGGCACGCAGGTTGAAATCCGGAGTTTGAACGAAGTTGATGTATGATATTTTCTGCTGGGAATATCTCAATAAATGTAAAGTCAGAGATTTCCGTCAAACCTTTAATAATAAAACCCTTCCGCAAAAGGTTACGGACGGTGGGGTGGCCGGGAGCTCTGATATATTTATTACAAAATAAAAATTTTGGATAGTTGGTTACTGAAATGTGGTGAGTCGGGCCATCATGTTCTCTAGTTGGTCAGATATCGCAAAATTAAAAAAAAGCACAAAGGACAAGGAGCAGTAGTAGGACAATGACGAGTTGTAGCAGCGACTATCAAGTTGCGTCTTAACATTAGTATTGGAAGACAAGGTTAAAGTGAGAAATGTGATAAGTAAAAAATTAGAACCTTGTAATATTCATTTAAAACGAAGTGTGAAAGAAGATTGTTTTCGAAAATTATATATATAAAAAAGAACAGGAATGAGTCATGAAGCGTCTGAAAATAAACAATAAATATTCTTCTAGACAAATTCTAGAATTAGAAAACTGATTGAAGCATTAATTTTGGGCTGACATCATAAGATTTACAAACAATTCCTATTTCAAACATTGTTTCAAATCAATATTAATACATGATGTTAATTTAATATTAATTATTATTAATACATAAAACTTAATATTACTACATGTGACATAATATTAATAAAAACATTAATAATAATATTAATAATATTCACTTTGTGTGCCCAAAAGCAACCATGCGTGTTTTCGTAGTGGCGCGCACAAGATGATGAAAAGAAGAAACACAACACACGCACAGCAACAAATGTACAAATTAACATGATTACAAATAGTGGACATACTCTTCGCAAAATGTTGTACAATTTGAACTTCCAACGAAACTCCAACTCCTGGTGAAAAAACTGAGGAATCTGTGAAAATGTCCAAGGTACAGAAGGCGATTTTTTTAAATTAAATTTTTATACGGGGCAGTGGTGAGAGTTTATGCATATGGATTGAACGTAAAATACAATATTATTTTTGATAACGCGACAAGGAACATGAAAATCGATAAAATTTAGAAGTAGGTAAGCATCAATTCTATTGTTTACCACCTTGAAAACAAAATTAAATCACGCTTAAATCTTGTATGCAAAGAAGACCTAAGTAAAACACTATTGGAAAAAAAATCATCATATTAAAAGCGACGCTAAATGTGTCTCTCATATACAATCCGTTTCAATTCCTTTTTGCATTGATTAAGTGCTTAGAGCCTGTGCACGTGTTAGAGCGTCCCAAACCATTGAGGCCCATTGAAGCCGTGATCGAACTAAAGTACAAACTAGACGAATTACACAAGCAGGATGTCTGAAATTTCGAGTTATACGAGATCTAATACCAAGAGTTGTCATCGCACGGCAAACAATAAAAGAAACATGAGCACTGAATGGCAACGCGCTATCGAGACACACACCGATATCTTTCATTACAGTCACTTTCGATAGGAGTTCATCCTAAAGAGTAAGCAGAGTGCATAACAGCGTGTAGTCTGCTCAGAGGGAACCTTTGTTTTGGTAGGATTTTTATTTAATTTCATTTCAGTATTCACCAAAGACCATTTTAGAATATTATTTAAGTCATTTTGAAGAGAATTAGAATTAAGAGAAGTAGCAACGCGCATAAATATCTCAAGATCATCTACTAATAGTAAGAGCTCAGCTTTTTTGATATATGATGCTATAGTATAAACGAATATCAGAAACAGAAGAGGCTAAAGAATAGACCCCTGCGGGTACCTGAATTTAAGCAAAATTATTTAAAATGAACACTAGAAATTTGAACATGACTCGTGCGACATGGCGAAAATGACGCCGTGCTATTGCCGCGAGCGCAGCTGACCGAGTAGGCAGCGCGCCCGTGGCCTAGCGGTTATCGCGCGTGCATTCCACGCAGAAAGCCAGGGTACGATTCCTGGGCGCGGGGACGCATTTTTACTAACTCTGACGTATGTTCTGGTAAATTCGAGAACCGTGTTGCTTGTTCTAGGTCAGAATGTTCTACGCGCAGAACCTCCTACGCCGATTCTTCGAGAACCCCACGTGTGTATGTACGTACATAAGGGGCTCCGCGTGGCGAGCCGCAGTCAGTTTCGCCCCAGCGTTCGACTTTGCTCTTTCGCCGACTTCGACGCCCGCGACGCTCTACTGTTTTCTTTTGTTTCCTTCTTTATTTTTGGGCACAAGTTCGCCCGATTAAACGTTTAGTTTACTCAGTAATTCACCGCCTCGTCACTTGTCATTCGTGACATTTTGGTGGAGGTGCAGGGTATGAAACCCGTGCAGCGTAACCCCTACAAGAACACGTTCTGCAAGCCCCATTCCCCGACGACCTTCCGTTGAAGACTCGGAGCATCGTGCCAGCCGCCGACTTCTGGGACAAGCTCCTGAATTCGGACCACTCCCGGCGTTTACAAGGCAAACGACAACGACGATGGCTTCATCGGAGATGCAGACCACAGCAGCACCCGCCGTTGTTTACCTGCCCGTCATTCCACGAAGCCCGACTCCCTTCCACGGCGAGGTCTCCGAGGACGTGGAAGACTGGATCCAGGACTACCAACGTGTCGCCCGACATAACGGATGGACTACGGAACAGTGCCTCCAGAACCTCTACTTTTCGCTGGAGGGCACAGCGAGGGACTGGTACGAGAACCACGAGGCTTCCCTTACATCGTGGGACACTTGCATTGCTGAACTTAAGCGAACATTCGCAAGCCAGCATCGACGACAGCGGGCTGAGGACCTTCTGCACACAAGGACCCAAGGCCACAACGAAAGCGTTACCAGCTTCGTTGAGGACGTGCTACGTCTCAGTGCCCGCGCCGACCCAACGGCCAGCGAGGAGAAGAAGCTGCGCATCCTGATGAGGGGCGTGAAGAGCGAAATCTTCGGCGGCCTTGTTCGTCATCCCCCACGACAGTAGCTGAATTTGTCGCTGAGGCCACGAACATGGAGCGGGCTTTGCAAGCACGATCGAGCCACTACAATCGTCTCGCCGGCTCCCATGCTGTTTCGGCGATTGCGTCGTCGCCACTTGACCTGGGCAGCCTTGGTGTCGACAACCTTCGCCAGATAATCCGCGACGTCGTTCAGGAAGAAATCAGGAAGGTTCTGTCCACTGCCGATCGCCCCGCCACGCTTTCCATGACGGAAGTAGTGCGAGAGGAGGTGCAGCGAGCCTTCCAGCAGGAGGCTCCCGTCGACCTGCCACCACCGGAACAACCAACGGTGAGCTACGCAGCCATGGCCCGACGACCGCCACCTGCTGCCCGTCAACCTCTTGCGCAGCAACGACGAGACGCACCAGCACAGCCGTACACCCGACGTCTCGACGATCGACCTCAGTACGTCCGGCGAGAACACCCGGCGCCCAGGAAGACCGACGTGTGGCGGACGGCCGATCGACGCCCCCTGTGCTACCACTGTGGTGAAGCGGACCACATCTACCGACGATGCCCCTACCGCCAGCTGGGCCTACGAGGGTTTGGGCCCAACGACCCTCGACCACGTCTTGGAGAGCGACCTCGGGACATCGAGGACTACCTCCGCCGCTCTTCATCTCCTGAGTCGTCTCCCCGCCGGGCATTCCGTTCACCATCTCCCCGACGCTCGACCTCGCCCTTCCGCCGGTCTCGCCGAGACAGCCTGTCACCCATCGCGTCCCGTCGGGAAAACTAGGCGCGGCAATACCGGGAGGTGGTGTTGCCGAAGACGAACGATGCCAAGATCCTCCAAGATCGTCGGAGCTCTCCCACTCTAACGCCGCAACGCCCCGAAACGACGTTTCTGTAACAGTGTCGAATAACCTCAACGTTATCATCGATGGCCACGATGCGACGGCACTCGTCGACACCGGAGCAGACTACTCCGTTTTGAGTGGGAGACTCTCTCGTCGCCTTCGGAAAGTTATGACGTCGTGGGACGGACCACAGATACGAACCGCCGGCGGACATCTCATCACGCCTGTCGGCAGGTGCACTGCTCGCGTTGAGATCCACGGTGAAACCTGCCCTGTCAAGTTCGTCGTTCTGCAAGACTGTTCGAGGGACGTCATTCTCGGAATGGACTTCTTGTGTGAATACGGCGCCATCATCGACCTAGCAGAGAACAAGCTGACGCTTCGGAAACCTGTTCCGTCGGCGGAAGATCCCAAAGCGACGTTAGCTGCAGTGCGAGTCCTTACCAGCCACGTAAACCTGCCGCCGCAGTCGAGTGTCTTTGTCCCCGTCGGGACCGAAGAAGCCACCTGCGGGCTAGCACTGTTGGAAGGAAGCGTTCAACTTCTCCTTGGACGAGGGATTGGCATTGCAAGAGGCGTAACTGAGCTCCAGGACGGCCGTACCGTAGCCCTTGTCACCAACTTCCGGCAAGAGTCGCAGCACCTTACAAAGGGTACAGCTGTGGGCTATGTCGAGGAAATTCAGGACTCGGCCGCGATCGCCGTGGTCTCAGAAGACGCCTCTCCGACGCAGCACAAGGGAACCACGCCGTCAGAGCTCGACATCGACCCATCCCTCCCAGCCCCAAAACGACGACAGCTGACTGACGTTCTCGCTGAGTTCAGTGAGTGCTTCGCCACATCGTCAAGGCTCCGTCAAACAGCGGTTGCGAAGCATCGAATTGTTACTGACGATGACGTGCCCCCTATTCATCAGTCGCCGTACCGAGTTTCGGTGAAGGAAAGGAAACCATTCAGAAACAAGTTCAAGAAATGCTTGACGACGATATTATCCAGCCTTCAAGCAGTCCGTGGGCCTCTCCAGTCGTGCTGGTGAAGAAGAAGGACGGAACTCTTAGGTTCTGCGTGGACTACAGGCGGCTGAACGCTGTTACAAAGAAAGATGTCTATCCGCTTCCCCGCATAGATGACACCCTCGACCGTTTACGCCACACCCGTTACTTTTCGTCGATGGACTTGAAGAGTGGCTACTGGCAGATTGAGGTGGATGAACGGGACCGCGAGAAGACGGCCTTTGTCACGCCCGATGGACTCTACGAGTTCAAGGTGATGCCCTTCGGACTCTGTACGGCGCCGGCGACTTTCCAGCGGGTCATGGATACCGTACTAACGGGACTGAAGTGGCAGAGCTGCCTCGTTTACCTGGACGACGTCGTGGTTTTTCGCAAGACTTCGACGAGCACTTGAAACGGCTTAGGGCCGTGCTCCAAGCCATCAAGACCGCAGGGCTCACACTCAAGCCAACGAAGTGCCGCTTCGCCTACGGCGAACTTAAGTTCCTTGGCCATGTCGTCAGTAGCGAAGGAGTACGTCCTGACCCCGCGAAGACATCCGCCGTAGCCGAATTTCCTCGACCATCGGACAAGAAGGCCATCCGCAGGTTCCTGGGACTGTGCGCGTACTACAGGCGCTTCGTCCAGGATTTCGCGAAAATTTCGGCGCCCCTGACACATCTTACGAAAGACGCCGTGAAGTTTCACTGGGCGGAAGAACAAGAACGGGCGTTCGACGAACTGAAACGAAGACTTCAGACACCTCCGATCCTCGGACATTTCGACCAGTACGCCGAAACCGAAATTCACACCGACGCAAGTAACTCCGGACTTGGCGCGGTATTGGTACAGCTACAGGAAGGCACGGAGCGAGTCATTGCCTACGCCAGTCGCACACTGTCAAAGGCGGAGCAAAATTACTCCACCACGGAAAAAGAATGCCTCGCGGTTGTATGGGCGATCACAAAGTTTCGTCCGTACATATAGGGAACCCGTTCCGGGTGGTCACGGACCACCACTCGCTCTGTTGGCTTGCAAACAGCAAAGACCCTTCAGGACGCCTGGCTCGATGGAGCCTTCGACTGCAAGAATTCGACATGACTGTGGTCTACAAGTCAGGACGGAAACATAGTGACGCCGACTGCCTGTCCAGAGCCCCCGTCGAAACGCCTGGCTCTACCGACGTGGATGACGACGAGTGTTTCTTAGGTGCCGTGGACACCGACGACATGGCAAGACTTCAACGAGACGATCCGGAGCTCCGCGCCCTGATTGAGCATCTAGAAGGACGAGGAAGTACCGTTTTTCGTGTCTTTTCACGAGCCCTGCCGACCTTCGCTATTCGAAGAGGTGTACTTTATAAGAAAAATTTCGGAACCAGTAATTCGCCGTGGCTTCTGGTAGTCCCTACCAGCCTTCGAGAAGAAATTTTTCAAGCCTGCCACGACGACCCGACTTCGGGACACCTCGGTTACAGCCGGACACTAGCCCGAATATGTGAAAAATACTACTGGCCCAAGCTTCCGAAGACCGTCCATCTCTACACGCGATCGTGCCATGAGTGTCAGCGACGCAAGAAACCGCCGTCAAAGCCAGCAGGTCGCCTTCAGCCGATTACCCCTCCAACCAAACCGTTCCAGCAAATTGGAATGGATTGGCTGGGTCCTTTTCCACCGTCGACGTTGGGAAACCGCTGGATAATCGTCGCCACAGATTATCTTACACGTTACGCGCGAGACGAAAGCCCTTCCGTCAGGGACTGCTGTCGAAGTCGCCAAGTTCTTCATCGAGTCCATCGTCCTCCGGCATGGCGCCCCCGAAGTCCTGATCACAGACCGAGGGTCATCGTTCATGGCGCAGTTGACCCAGGAGATCCTTCGTCTAAGCCAGACGGACCACCGTCGGACAACTGCATACCATCCGCAGACAAACGGGTTGACGGAGCGGCTCAACAAGACCATCGCCGACATGATCTCCATGTACGTCGACGTGGAGCACAAGACATAGGATGAGGTACTGCCGTACGTCACATTTGCCTACAATACGGCCGTACAAGAGACCACAGGAGTGACGCCCTTCCAGCTGGTGTATGGCCGGAAGGTGACGACTATGCTAGACTCTATGTTGCCGCGCGAGCCTGTCGACGACGGAAGCGATGACGCCCAGGTGGTTGCTCAACGGGCAGAAGAGGTCCGCCAGCTAGCTAGACTACGAATTCAAGACCAGCAACATGTCGACGCCGGCCGATACAATCTTCGCCGGCGTGACGTCCACTTTCATCCCGGGGACAGAGTATGGGTCTGGACACCGATTCAGCGACGTGTGCTCAGCGAGAAGCCTCTGAAGCGCTACTTTGGACCCTACAAGGTTCTTCGCCGTCTCGGGGACCTAAACTACGAGGTGTTTCCCGACGGAACTAGACCATCAAGACGACGCCAACCACGACCCGAAGTAGTCCACGTCGTGCGCCTCAAGCCGTATTACGAACGATAGAACTTTGAACCCTCGCCAAACTGTGAACTGTGAACTGCGGCTCGCGATTCTGCTGTCCTTTTGTTTTGGATTTGTTTTAGTTTTTTCGTTTTGTGCTGCATCAGGACGATGCACTTTTTTAAAGGGGGAATAATGCCGCGGGCGCAGCTGACCAAGTAGGCAGCGCGCCCGTGGCCTAACGGTTATCGCGCTTGCCTTCTACGCAGAAAGCCAGGGTTCGATTCCTGGCCGCGGCTACGCATTTTTGTTGAGGCTGTGATGTGATGTTCTGGTACATTCGAGAACCGTCTTGCTGATTCGAGGCTAGAATTTTCTACGCGCCGAACCTTCTACGCCGAATGTTCCAGAAGCCCACGTGTGTACATAAGGGGCTCCGCGTGGCAAGCCGGAGTCAGTTTCGCCCCAGCGTTCGACTCTGTTCTTTCGCCGACTTCGACGCCCGCGACGCTCTACTGTTATCTTTTGTTTCCTTCTTTATTTTCTGGGCACAAGTTCGCCCGATTAAACGTTCGGTTCAATCAGTTATTCACCGCCTCATCACTTGTCATTCGTGACAATATTCAGTTTTCTTTTTTAAGATTTACATATTTGTTTTAAGAAAGCCGCGAGGGTCACATATGTGCGGTTTGTGCAGGTGAGTTATACGACCAGGGGGACATTATAAGGGCGTCTAATCTTTGCAATAAGTCGGCAATAATTAAATTCGTTAATTAACTCTTTAATTTAAGAAAATAGACATGATTCAAATTAGAGACTTACTGAGCATCGTCGAAAATCCCGAAATCATCACTCTGTAGAACGACTTGGTGCTCGTGCAAAAATTGGGGGCGCACGAAAGTTGCCACTCGCGAAGTAGGCGCAAAGCTAGCAGCGGTGGAACGCGTATGATAAGATTCTGATCGCGTTCCGCCACTGATAGCTTTGCGCTTGCTTCGCGAGTGGTAGGTAAATTTGGCGCGCCCTCGAGTTTCTCACGAGCCTAAGTCGTTCTAAAAAGTGTTGATTTCGTGATTTTCGACGACGCTCACTAAGTCTGTAATTAAAACCATATGTCTATTTCTCTAATTGCAAAGTTTATTAACACATTTTAATTAATTCGCCGACTTTTTGCAAACATTAACCACCCACATAATGTCCCCTGGTTCTATAACTCACTGCGCAAACCGCATAAGTGTAATTTTCACGGCTCTTTTAAAACAAATTTATAAGCTAAAAAAAAATGTACATAGGTTAGGCGACGTGGGCTCACGTGACATCGCTTTTCCCGCAAAAGTTACCGGATAAACTTTATTGGTGCATAGTTCACGTGACATGTGCTTACGTGACCTGTATTTCCCCGCCAAACGTACAGGGAAACTGAATTGCTGCATAGTTCATGTCAGGTCATTTTTTCCGCTAAATTCGAATGGGAAACGTAACTGATCTATATGCCCCGTGACGTCAGGGGACGTGACATTGATTTCCTCGCCAAATTTTGCGCGAAATGCAAGGACGGATGGACGGACAGACGGACAAATGTTTGGTATTGGAAGGTAGCGTTAAAAACATTTTATGCCTTAATAAACACTTTGCCAGATTTATGTTGAGGTCAACTACCCCGGGAGGCTTTCTGTCTCAACGATTAATGGGACTCGAGCATCACATCCAAGGGTCGTAGTTGGAAGCATTGTCTCCCACGCCCCGTGAAGCCTTTTTGAAGGGAGAAAGGCTTTTTAACGCTACACCCATCCCCAAAAGTTTGGCCGTCCGTCCGTCCATCCGCCAGTGCATTTCCCGCTAAATTTGGCGGGCAAGTTGATATCAGGGGACCTATACGCGAATTCAATTTGTGGTCTATATTTAGATGTAAAATTTATGTCACGTGACCTGACGTCACGGGTCATACACACCTACTCCGTTTCTCCGCCAAATTTAGCTGAAAAATGTACGTCACGCATTTTATTTTTGCCGCTAAATTTGGCAGGAAGGTTGCGTGACGTTACGTTAGCTTACGTCACGTGACCTATGCACCTTGGGAAATTTACGGCACGTACGTGCCCTACATGTCAACGCAGTTTCCCGGATAAATTCCTAAACTGAGCGGGAAGATTCACGTCTTGTGTCCAAGACATCAGTTTCTCCGCTCAGTTTGGCTGGAAATTAATGTCACGTGACTTATGCACTAACTCAGTTACCCTCTAAATTTAATGGAAAAATTCACGTCTTGTGACCGAGATATTAATCCAGAATTCCCCGCTAAATTTAGTTGGGGAAATAGTCGTCACGTTACCTATACACCGGGAAAGGGGGAAAGGAGGGAGAGAAAAAGGGAACGCGTCTCAACGCGGTGGCGGCCATTAGAAAACCGCTGACGTTGCCAGCATAGGTTTTGCAGCGAAGAAGTTGCTGCCATATACGGCTGGCTGAGTGTTACTTTTTTTTTTCGTTTGGGAAAGAGAATGTATTGTTGTGTTGCATAAGTCGTTCTGAACACAAACAACGAACTGTATTTATATTTGTCTTCTTTACTAGGCTCGAAACCTTAAAAACGGGCTTTAGACAACTTATCGTTTTCGTCATTTCGGAGTACGCAAGGCAGTTATCTCGTTATCTGATTTCTGTTTCGCAGACCGTGATCCCCGTGAGCGCAGCTACAAACAGTGAGCGTTCCAGCTCTTCGTCATGACGCTGTGTTGCAGAAAGCAGGGTAAAATTCAACCACACGACCACCGAAGCGAACGCACTGTTATCGTAAACTTTGGCGTGTGATTGCGTCTTTGTAGATCATCTTATTCGTTTTGCTGGAGAGACGCAAACGACGAACATAACAAAATCGTCTGCCTATTCCGCATACCTAGCAAAAGCACTTCCGCAGTCACCTTGCGAAAAGCGCGAAACACGGAGTCCGCACCGTCCTGACTTTCCAGACTTTTACCTGCTTTAAAGCAGTTTGTACCTGCTACTGCTGAAACTTGAAACCACGGGCAGTGGCGGAGAGAAAAGAGACAAAGTTGGAAAAGCTTGCTCGCTCTCCCAAATTTCTGAACCCTGAAGTGACTGCACCATAATAAATGCACCAACACCTCTTCCCAAAAATAAAAAAGCACAATGTTCACTACGTAAAAAGTGGTCTCAGTTCACGCATTTGTGGGCAGGTAGGAAAGCTTGCCCACATTTATTCACACCACATGATGAGTGCAACAAACTCACACGAGATTTACAGGAAAATATTGGTGGTGACTTAAGTTTCCCTGAAATTCTGTATAACCGGTCGCTTGCAGGACCGAATCATCCACTCGAGTGGTGTGCGTCGCTGTGCAAACACGTCGCTGTGGAAACGCAGTCCAACAACACGAAGCATAAGAACGGCAGATTTAGGACAACAATCTGCAGTCCATCGCTCAAATATAAAGACGTAATTTTGCTGGAAACGCCCGCAGACGGTATGCGTCGGGAAACGTCGGGAAAAACGGATTGAAGGGAGATTTACTTTTAAACAGACGCTCGCCCCAGCTGGACTGAATATGCTGACGACGACGGGACTGAACCCGTTGAAGCTCAACCCCACAACAACCGATTTGCGCTCCGTGTTAGTGTGGCTTTCCACCTCCGAGCACCGCACAACACACCGCGGACGTTTCAGCTCTTTGTCGCATCGCCGTGCTGCCCCAAACAGACCGAGATCGCCGAAGTCAACGCAGCGCTGTAGTGACCACTGGCTAGTGGTTACGCACTTCTGGACCCTGTTACTTCCTTCCCTTTCAAAGCACTCACGACGATTACGAATGATACTTTCCGTCTTACGGGAAGATCACAGGGGTACTTCTGCGGTCACATCTTCGCCACATGCGCTTGCAAACCGCGAAGCTTCTCGCGTCCCGTCGAACCAAAACAATAGCGCCGCCATGTTGAAAGTGCGTTGTTTCCAGATTTGCTTCGACCAAACAAAAACAACGAAAGCAAACCAGCTGAAGCTTCCAGAGTACATCGGCATTGCGCCATGGCCAAATTTTCCTTGTCGGCTTTATCTTAAGAACACCGACACCCCCCCCCCCCGCCCCAAATGTTTTTTTTTCTTTTTCTTCAGGCTATTCATTATGGCGTCGGAATACTACACAATTTTTATTTGGCTACAGAGTCACGTATTTTTTAATAAAGCCAAAAAACGCAACTGCTCGGAAACCGAAACCGAAACTCCCGCACAACACGGAGAATTGGAGAGGATAGAGTAAGTGGCGGAAGTCACGGAGCTACACACAACCGTGCGGTTTTTTTTGTTTTTTTTTCCGCTCGTAGCAGACGAAATGTGTTGCGGGATCCGTTCGCCGTGCGATTCCATTGCAGTTATGTTTGTTCCGCTCGCTGTTCTGTACTTCAAGATGAGCTGTTTTGTACATTTAAGTGTTGGCAATTTGTAGTGAGTGCCCATGGTGAATTCCCGTGATTGGCTCCGATATGAATACTTCCAAGATGTTGCGTGAAGAGCTGCCTCACATGTCCTGCATCTGAAAGTGACATTGTGCGGCAGAGTGCGCAAGTTTCCGAAAGATCGACGGGTCGGGATCAATGGCTGGCGCACCATTCCTGTAGAACAGTTACGCGAAGCTCGGAAAGCGGACGCTACCCGATTCACATGCTCCTTGCATTTTGTGGAAAGTGACTACATTGAGTTCGCAGGAGTCGAAAACGAAATCCCATACCATTTAGTTCAGCGACGTATTGTCCACAACAATTAATTTTTTTTCAGTTATAATTTTAAGAAAAAAAATGTATACATCGCAAAATACTTGACAAAAATCCCCACAGGGATCGATCCCCCACCAGGCCCGTTTTCTCGAACGCGAACCGTGGGTTAAAGTTAACTATTGTCCCTAGAAGGGGAATTCTAGGTCACGTGACCTGGAAAGCAGGGGCGCCGGGGAGAAGCAGTACCTACAAGCAAAATGGCCGCGACGTCGCTTGATGAGGGCTAATACAGTAGTTCTGCTTGGTTCTGCTGAACATTCATTTCGACCCGGCGGTTATATTAATGACGCGCAATCAACCTATTAGCACGTCAAGCGAAGCGGTAGTTCATAGGGACTACTAAACTAACCGACGGCAGCATTCCGCGAACGCATCATCCTTCAGCAGTCCGGGATCCAAACACATGACGGTGCACAAGCCTTGCAAGTGTTTTTATGGTGAGTAATAAAATGTTTTGCGAACAAGTGTTGGTATATATTTACGCTAACACGTTTAATTTGTTACACTATGCACGCCAACTCGTGAGCAGCGATTACTTTGCGGAGAAAGGGGTTATCCTCGATAAAGTCTTCGTTCCGGGTGAACAGCTGGGACAATGTACTGTTTTTGTTCGCAGTGCGCCGACAGTATGCCGACAGCATCGAGGTTTCTACATATCCCCGGTGGCCAGCAATTCAACGGTGACGAGAAGCTTAGCTTTACGCTGAAACAGTGCCGCTGCGTCTGGTTCTGACCGCGACGGTCGGTCGATGCATCCACCAATGGGAAAGGTACCTACAAGCGCGGTATACGAATCAACCTTGCCGATGTCATCTGCACAAGTCGCAGAAACGAGAAATAAACAAATACTTACCACAAAGAAAGTTGACGAGATCATCCTTTCGCTTTTTTTTCGTTTTTAAAAGTGATGTTAGGATTATCTTGCGTCTTATAGCGATATGTAGCAAAACACAGGTGTGCAGGTAGAGAAACCAAAATAGCAGACGATAGTGTCCTGTCCGCAAGCGTCGATTGAAAATGGATCAAGCGTCTGCATCCGGGGTTTATGAACAGAGGCAAAAATGACTATGACATTAGACGAGAGCAGGGGTGGCATGACGTCACGAGTTTAGCCTCCTCAAGGCAACTTCTCCTGAAGCCGCCTCTCCCCTACCTCCTCACATTTTTCCGGAAACGGTATGCATCTCGGGACGAGTCGGTCCCCTGGCACGTGACTTTTTCTGGTGGAGTTTTAGTAGACGCGCTATTACTGGTGAGCTGTGAGTATGTTCAATTTACGCCGTAGGCAGTGAGCGCGGGAGGCGGTGGGTGCTCGAATTTGTGGCGTCTGCTTGGCTTTCTTTGCCTTGTATTTACGGAATAGTCAGTGAGCGCGGAGGCGGTGGGTGTCGGATTTGTTGCGTCTATTTGTCGTTGTTTTGCCTTGTGTTTACTCGACTCTACGGATAAGAGCTTGAACTGTAAATCTCAGCAACTAGAGCAGTTCTTCGCGGTGCACGTACGTCGTTGGTGAATCTATATACTCCGTTTCACCTTACGTTGTACCGCAGAGAAGGCTAGAAGCGCGAGCTCATGGCGTTGGGAGCTGCTCTTGACGCGCGGGAGCTTGTGCCGCCGAGATGTGCCCTAAAGCAAGGCGTCGCGCTTGTAGCCTTTCACTGCAGTACATCACAAGGTAAAACAGAGTATAGAAGGCTCCGTCGTGCAAGTAGAGCGGCTCGCTCAAAGCAGCGTCTCAGCGCAGACTGTCTCAGAAAGCACTGTCAAAGGTATCGATCAATCTTAATCCGCGTCTCACGCGCTCCAACCTTGACAGTTCTTTCCAAGTCCGTCTCAACTGAGACGCTCCATTATGAAGCATATAGCCGGCCCTGGGCAGCGGTTCCGCTCGTCCGATTTAGTTTTCTCTCCGAGCTGTTTACAAAAAAAAAAAAAGGGGAGAACCTTCTTCTGCGAAAGCGCACGAGAGCAGCAGGCGTCGCTCATTGCGATGCCTTGGGCAACGAGAAATGATTTAGCGATATGCGAGGCGTCCGCCCGAAAATTTGGAAGATCCAACATAAAATGGAAACGAATCGTGAACTTATACCCCTCCTGCTGCGCTCGTGGGATATATCAACTTACCTTGTTGAGGCAGCTTCCTTTTGTCACCGCGAGTAAAGCTTAGATCCACTTGTCTCGTAGTGTTTTAATTCACCTTTTATTTAAATTAGTACCACTTCGAAAGTTAAAAACGCAACATACATTTACAACATAGCTTGCTTTGCACACGCAGCATTGACTTTTGAAATAGTTACGGTGCCTCTTTCAGACAGACAAAATAATTACGAGGTTGACAGCTAGAGGACGCGGTAATCAGTGAGGCTCCGCTCAAATCCTCGGACTGGAAGTGCGCTGAGCACACCACGCTATTCTTTGAGAGTCCAACCACTTCCCGTTCAGTGCCTCTACCCATCGGTTGCGACACACGACGCCTCGGGAAACTGGGAGCATATTCGGAAGCGATATATCATTAATTTTGAAGTTTCATCAGCAAAGGGTGTACGCGCTCACCGACGAAACGAAACACCAGTGCGCGACTTCTTCGACGGCTCGGACCGATAACTGCAATTTTCTACCACTCACACAATCCACATCGCGGTTAGGAAACTCCAGCAGACGGTGTCCACAAATCAAGCGCGACCGCCGCGATCGCTAACACTTTGCAAGGTGACTCTTCGATAGAGACCTTTGATGTCGTTCTCCGTCGTCAAAATTGTTGCTCAAGCGGTGCTCTGCGTCACGCGGATTTCACGCTTCGGTGGTTCGTAGACCCTGAATCTCGACGATCTCGGGCATCGCCGGCGTCGTCTCCTCGGTCGGCTCCGTCCGTCATGCCAAAGTTAAACGCCAAAGCAACAGGGATACAAGAATAGATGTAGAGAGGACCGACAGGACCAACTCTCCGTCTTAATTCTGACGATTCCGACCGTCAGTTTCGACAGCTCCGTAACTCGTAAATCCCACCGAACGAGGTAGAAGTTTATAGCATACCGCCAACCGGCGCACTTTCCGAGCCGACTTTTTATGACTAGGCTTCAAAAAAATCACGTGATGCCATCCCCCTGGACGAGAGGTTGAAGTTAATTCGGGAAGTTGGGGCAAGAAGGGAACAAATTATGGGAAAATTCGGTCCTACAGTTACTGCACACACAAGACAACAGGCGTGGCTTGACATTGCCGATGCAATGAATGAGCAGGGAGCTCAAAGGACGGTAAAACAGCTGAAAGAGGCGTGGCAAAACCTCCTTAAAAAATGCAGAAGGGTGTACAGCGCCTACAAGAAGCACGAAGGACGCACAGGTGAGTCGGAGGAATTTACATATTCCGAAAAACAAACTAGTTTTCAGTTGTTTGCTTTAAAGATGGTTGGGGGGGGGGGGGGGCAGGGCAGGTACACAAAAAATAAAGAGAGCCTTTTCTGACATGAAATATAACGCCGTGTTAGCATTTAATTTTTTTATGGCATGACTGATGACAGATATAAAAGTGAGTGTTGACGTGTAACTCTCCACTGCATTCCTGCCCCTGTGCTAAAACGGTAATAAAAGCAGATGAGGCCACATCTCAAAACAATTTATTGAAATTTGCTTTAACAGTGTTTTGGAAGTAACCGAGACACACATGAAACAGCAAAATGTGTGGTAGACCTGAGACAGAGGAGAGCAAAATGTTGAAAGCACACCACCTAAACTGTGCCTTTTCTGTTTTTAACATAAAACAGGTCCTGAAACTTAGGGCACAGTTGTTCATCAAACACTTTGCTGAATACCCTACACTACTGCATCCTCAAGGCACACAGAAAGCACTATGTACAAATTTGACTGCAGCACAAGTGCACGCAGTGAAGTGCATGTTGGAAGGCCAATGTTGCGAGATCGCTCCACTGCAATGTTAAGAAGTTGCATATCTGCCACACAGTATAAATTACTATGCTTTCAATTGACGTTTCATAATGCCGTTGGATTTCTGCTGTTTATATTCTAGTTTGGTAGTTGGTTATTGATCCCCCTCCACTCTGCAATGCCTCTGGGGCCCGGGTGACTACGGAATGAAAATAATGTGCATTCATTTGGTAGGTGCCGGCCCGAACCCCCATGAACTGACGCCCCTAATTCAGGCAGTTCTCGACGTGATCGGCGTCGACTCGCCGAACCTGTCTGGGCTCGACGTCATTGAGGGCGACACTGAAGAGTGAGTGGATTACTTTTACAAAAATCGTCATAGTGCCATACACACAATATCTAATTGGAAATCAGCGCACTTTCATGTATCACTACTGCGTGATGCAGGTTAGGGATAGGGAGCCCAGGCTAGCGGACGTACTGCACTGCCTTTGGGTCACTTATGACAAGCATGTAATTATGAGTTTCTCTTCATTTTACTCATACGGCTGCATAGTTGCTCGACAAACAACCTGCAAAAAAAAAACACACACAGAAGGATATGTAGCAAAATGTGCTCATTACTAACATAACCAGACAACAGAACTACCGATATACCAAAGGCAGATATCCGAACAAAGAAGAGTTGTAGTACACTTTTTGATGGTTGAAGGAATGCAAGGTGGTGATATTTAGTTCTAACCTCTTAACCAACAGGTGCAACATATAAGACAATATGTTTCCTTCAAAAAAAAAAGGTATAACCCTGTTGTTATGCATGATATTAGATGGGTTGTTGAATGAGTGAACAAACTCATCGTTTATGCTGTGACGAACTTGTGGGGAACGCAAAAAGGAAAGAGGTAGCATTGCTGGCATCAGTTATCGGTTTAACAGCAGGATCGAAAGCCATAGCGAGATTGACTCTATACATAGCCAAGCGAAGTCTTTTTTGTAGCATCGTGGATTTCGTAAACAACCAGACTAGAATGTTTGGTTTCACAACATCCTTAGGTCAAATAAACGGCAGGGTTAAGAAATTTATAAGGAAGCTAAAGGTAATGAAATACTGAAAGTTGCAACCGGTGCAAGGAATATTACCGTAATATCCCGAGAGACGACCCATCCCCAAAAGATAGCCCATCCTGATTTGTAGCAGGACTTTCTATTTTCCAATGCCTCAAGTTGAACTACGTTGTGAACACCGAATGTTAGCCTACCCCTTATTTTTACCTAATGTGCTCTCAGTTTTGGGTGGGCAATTTCTCGGGATGTTACGGTGGGCATGGACTTCTGCATGAGTACCATGTGTGTGGTCCACTCGGAGATGCTTGAAGTATTAGAGAGTTTCTGCTCTACAGTTAAGTACACTGTGGCAAAATGCCAGCAACATGTCGGGGTTACAAACACTGTATGTTCTATGTATGTTGCCTGCACACTTGTAATAACTACAGCAAATCACTTTTTGCATATCCATTTGTCACAGCGACAGTTTGAGGCAAACTGCAGCGCCGCAGCCTCGGGCGTCAGGAAGCGGCCAAAGGGTGGAAGCGGCAGAAGAGTTGGCAGCAGCTCCCCGTGTCTTGCAGACAAGACGTTGGTGCCGGGAAGCTGCGCAGAGATACCAGCAGCAGGCTGAGGAGCAGCAGCGGATGGAGGCGGAGAACCTCCTGTTGGATAGGGAGGCAACAAAAAGAGCTATAGATGCCTCCAATGCACAAATCGCTGCAGCAGATGCTGCTAAACAGTATTACACTGAAATGCTAAGGCTACAAACCTTGCAGGCTGAACTGCAAATTGAGCTATTGAAAAAGCAATTGGGAAAGGAGTAATCAGAACAGACCGAGGGGGGGGGAAACATTAAGTTCTACGATTTCTTTTTTTTTTTTTAGATTGACGAAGCAAGGGCGGATATGAAATAATAAAGTACATTTTGAAATGCAAGGGTTTGTGGAAACCTCAGTATGTTATGGGGTAGTCGTCCCTGGAGAGAAACTGATTTATCAGAGGGTGCGCTCGACCCTATACGACAGCTAGTAAGATGGCACAATTAATTTTAACAAATAATGAAATATTTTTATTGCCTCCCCAGTATTCCAGAGGACCACATTGCTATCCGACACCAGCGCCAATCTAACCACTGAGTTTCCATACATGTGCGCAAGCCTGTCGACACGTCCAAAACATCATTGTTGGGCACTAAGGAAAGAAGCTTAGCGATTCGACCCTGCACAAAACAAAACAGCAAGTAAGCAAATAACCTAGGAAGTGCCTCCGCGGCGCGAACAGTGATTATGCGTTTAAATGCATGGTTACTGGTGTGACCACTTGGTGTGCCTGATTTGTTCGTGGAGAGTGTGTCGCGGAATTTACACCGTTCAGGAACTCTGTACTCTCTTTGTTCACTTCCCAAAGTAAACAGGCATTACCATACTGCAACGCTGTTCGACAGCGATTTTATGCACTCTTTACTATTTTACTAAGTGAAATAACCAATGACAGAATTGTTCCTCTTAGGTACAGTCGGCACGGAATGAAACGCGAGCAAGGAGCGCATGGTTTTCGTCCCACGTTGAGTCACCTAGATACGCAACACCGAAAGTTTGGATGCACTGAGCAAGAGTCTAACACATCGAAGGAGGAGCCATCTTCTTGCAGCTCCCATCTGGTTCAGGTGGTGCAGCATCTAGTGAAAACCATGCACCCACTGTTCGCGTTTCATTCGTGCCGACTGTACATGACCCATTAGTTGCTGTTATAATCAGGCCATTACTGTGACGCATACAGGTTGACTCCTCTCACTTGTAGAATACTTTTGAATATGGTAGTAATGGTGCCAACTTATAGGACAGAGGCACAATAAAATGAAACGGTATTATTTTTAAGGCTATTATTTTGCTCACCCCTAAAATTACTCGCACTGAGGGCATTGATGTTTGCGTAGCTTGTAGTACGAAGACAAGCACGATGACCAACACGCAGAAGCGGGCCCAAGCTTTTCGCGTAAAAGCCGCACGCACTGTCGCCCGAGACACACAATAGCAATATATTGCAGGACTTTTGCGTACGTGGTTCCATGGGTCATGCAGCAATTGCACTGTTAAACGCAGTTGCAATTATGCTGCTTGACCAACTCTAACCTTTTACAATGAGGTACGCTGCAAGATATGCCAATCAATCTTTGTGCATTTGTTACTACATACCAAAACTGGACGAGTTGAGAATGATTCTGATCCGTGCCTGCAATGCTGTTCAGAAGAGTTACCTTTTTTGGACACTGCCACATTATATCTTAACTGCATGTCATTGTTGCAACCAACAGAAACATGCTGCAATGTAGAGGGTTTGCGAGACAATATGGTTTGCAATGCTTGAGGCACTCATTCTGCTACAATGTTCGGAATCAGGAAAGGGTAGACGTCTTCAATATGAGGGTGGACGCCTGAGCGGCATACGACGGGCGCCGCATCGTCTCCAAGCAACGCTTTTGCAAATAAAGGTGGATAGCAGTCGCAGCACAACATCTACTTGCTCTAATATCTTCCAACGCTTCCATTCTTTTTGCAACGAGCGAAAGCCGCAAAGCCTGTTTACCCTCATAATGAAACCATACATGAAGAGTGCTTAATAAACATTTAAAATATCTATGTTCTCCAAGAAATATGCTGGGGTTGGTTCAGCCCCTTATATTAGCCGTCTGATGCCACGAAGCATTCAAGAAAATTTATTATATGAAATCGCGTGCCACATTCAACTCGTTATTACGATTATCCATCCTCTGGATGTCTACGGAGCCTGGTAAATACACAGCGAGGACAATATCTCTGTATGTGTCTCGCATTTAAGAAAATTAGTTTGAATTGAAAAGACCACATACCCACATACCTACGCTCAACAGAAGAACTGGTCGACAAGGGCTTGCCGGGCCTCATTGCTTTCACCACGGCCGGCTGCCATGGGCTCCACGGGAACCTCAGGGGGGATGGCAGTCCCTGGCATCGCGCAGGGGTATCTCTTGGCGAGATTGTGAAGCACGCAGCATGCCACGATGATGTCGCAGCATCTGCTTGGCTCCATGCGCAGCTCGGCATGCAGGCAGTGGAATCTGCGCTTCAGCTGGCCTATTGTCCTGCGTGCATCATACGGACAGAATGATTATTATTTATTTAAAGTACACTAATATATTAGGGTTGAGACTATTTCATACTTTCTAAATGCTGCAGCCTACCAAAAACCCGGCAATCATTTCTTATCATTGCCCAGATATATAACAGTATGTTTATATGTACATCATATTAAACTTCCCTCAACAAATGTTCCTCATAGCTGAGTGTAAGCGAAACACAGTTTCATACAGACAGTCGTTAACATTAGCAGTCCGAAGATGTCTGTCAACGACTTTCCTATAGCAACCCGAGCCCGGTGCAATTTGTCACATTTTTACGGTGAGTCCCAGCAGAGTGGAGTATTTTAGAATGTATGACAGGAAGGCGTGTAATTTCTGTAAAGGTGGGGCAGGAAAAAAGAAAAGACGGCTTTGCATTTGTATCTTTTTGCTCTTCTGTATCCAGGTTGAACCAAAATATTGCCTTTCATGCAAATGTAACAAATCCTGCCCCTAACGAACGAACAATGTGATATCTTCTCCAAAAAATATGTTGGAGAATATTTCACGTTTTTGTTTCTTGATACTATGCATGCGTTTTGTGTGTCTGCTTTTTATGCAACACTGCATATATGTGTTTACGGTGCACCCTTATGCAGGCCCCCGGGCTGTAAAGGGCAACTGGAAAAGTACAATAAATAAATATATATTGTTTGAATATTATTTTCTTTTTTTCTCTCTTTAGGTTCCGTGCAACCACTGTTTTCCGCTTGGTCTAGCGAGCACAAAACTGTACGTAGGACCCTTACAATTAACAGTGTCTTATGTGCTATGACAACAAAACGTTACGTTGTCTAGTGGCATTCCTTTCAATATGGCAGCCCAGTAACCCACCACGATGCGTGACCTCGTCTTACCTTTCAACAATACTCCTTGTCGTGGTGTGTGCCGTGTTGTACCTGACTTCTGCTGCCGATGATGGCGACAGGAAGGGCGTCATCAGCCACGGCTGGCAGGTGTAGCCGCTGTCACCGAGCAACAGGCCATCGTAGACGCCATCGGCCAGCTTGATTGGTAGTGTGCTCTCGGTGAAGATCCGGGAGTCGTGCGTGCTTCCTGGCCATCTCGCAACCACGTTGCGTATGCGGCAGGATGCGTCAACTACCACCTGTACGTTGATGGAATGGTACAGGTGGCGGTTCACGTACACCTCCTCGTGCACGCGCGGTCCCTGGATTCGAATGTGGGTGCCATCAACAGCACCCACGACACAAGGGAACCCGGCTACCTCAAAGAACTGCTCCTGCAAGGCAGCACTCTCTGCGACGTCAGGCCACCTGCATTGTCAATCCATTCACAAGTTAATTTACAGCACAATACCCTAGCATGCACATTTCTGCGAAGTTTCGTCAACAACATTCGTTTTTTTCTCTGTTTTCAGTGTTGATCGTAAAAAGAAATATCGCCAAATGACTTGACAAAACAAAATGTTCGAGAAAAAAAAGTAGGCCCACTCCGCGGATCGAACCCGCGTCCCCTTGCGTATGAAGCAGACACCGCTTAGAAAACATATTGTAACCATTCGTTTTAAACGAGTTTCGCGTAATGCGTATAGCCCCTTCCGGCCGAGGTGCACGACGGAGTGCGTATAGCTTTACTCATAAACAAACTCAACACAATTTGACTTTTTTTTTGTTTTTGACTCGGAACGCTCAGAAACTCTTTACCGTATTAAGTCTTACCGTATGAAGTCCCTTGCACGACGTGCCAGAGCTACGGTGACCTGCCTCACGGACCGTGAAGCACTAGAGACCTGCACGTGGACGTAGTCGCCTGCAGTGATCAGGAAGTTGCCTGTGGCGTAGAATTGCAGAGCGACGATCACCTGCTGCTCTGCGGACAGGGCGCAGCTACGACGCGTCGACCGCTCCAAGTCCGGGCGCAGCAACTCCGCGAGAAACATAATTCCCGCGCGACCAAACCGGAATCGTTGCTGCAGCGCATCCTCGTCGAATTCTTCCAGCGGATCGAGGCGGTCCCGGAACACACGCTGACGTCCCAGCATGACGACAGCGTACTGCGCGTACGCGCGGTCTCGTCGACGTCGACGCCTCGTCCCGGTCGACATCGTTTCCGTTATCAAAGTACAAATAGGTCCGCAAATCAGTTGTTAGTAAGTCCGCAGTCGGTCGGTGGGCTAATCGGTGGATCGGTTGGGCAAACGGAAGAGAGGGCAAACAGTTGAGATCAGCAGGAATCGTAGAAACGTGCGTTGCAAGGAACGAAAACAAGACTACAGCACCGGCGTTGCCAGACTGGAAGGAGCACGGGAAAGTTATGCGTTGTTTATGGCGAAACATATTGAAGGAAATGTTTCTTACATTTTCAAATATTCGTCGGCAAACTCTAGCATAGTAGCTAAAATTTCTTCGTACCATCTGAAGCAAATAAATTGGTCTTCAAGTAAAACATTACTATACTTTGACTTAAAATACCATACTAGATCGATAACAACCAGCGGAAAAAGAAGATAAACAAAATGACTGGCTTGTTTCACCGATAGATGACGCATCCTACTCGGCAGTCAAAAATAATTATTGCTGTTTTATATCCAGCCGTTTATTAAGGTACCTAGGTACTTTTCCCTTCCTAGGCACCGTGGTTTACCAAAATGGGTTTACCGTCGCTT
>JAZHYW010017651.1:0-17923 GCA_037355805.1 Ixodes ricinus | reverse complement strand
GGATGTTGACAACCACGGAGTCGGAAGGCTCGCCAAGACGGAGCGACTGGGAAGTATTTTGGGAGCCAAGAGTCGGTTCGTGTTGATAAACTAAAAGAAAGAAAAATATGTTGATCTAAAGTAGATATCTACTTTCTTTTTCAAATACCACCTTTGATCTTTATTTCTACAAATAAATGTAATCTAAAATTTTCGCCTACAGCCATATCCAGTGTTGTAGGCGTTACCGAAAAAAGTAACTAAATACGTTACTCGTTACTTGCAAATAAAAGTAACGCGTTACCGACCTACGTTACCTCAAAATAAAAGGAACGCGTTACCGTTACCGTTACTGATAAAAAGTAACGCACGTTACTGCTGCGTTACTTTTTATTCACGAACTAAAACATTTGCTGTTTCGACGTTTGATATGTGCGTAAGCGCCATAGCTACAATATGTCCATGCGGAAACTTAATTACCCTCTCTTTTTAGGGTTTCACCCGAATAGTTACAATAAAAAACACGGAAGTATATATGAAGCTGATTTATAACATGTTGGCACGGAACTTAACAGAAGAACCGGCCTCCCTCATTGGCACAGAAATTAAGACCAGCCGAGATTGAAACTTTGAATATATTTTATTCACAACATGTCGAAGTACAGATAGTTGCTGTGAACAAGTTCCTCCGTTACCCGAAACACACTCCGCTGTTGTACTTCAGCAACAGCTGAATTTCGAAATTGGCATCTGACATTCTACCTCGCTTCTTGGTAAACACGTCCGCGCCTACGCTAAATAGGCGTCCAACGGATGCGCTCGATGTGGAGGACAGTGGCATATTTTGACTAAGGAATTTATAACTAAGCACTTAAAAACACACAAAAAAAATTAAAATTAAATTTTTTTTTAAGTTCTAGGAAGTAAAGTAACGTAACGTAATTTCGTTACACGTTACTCAAAATAAGTAACGTAAGTACGTTACCCGTTACATCTTTAGAAAAGTAACGAGTACGTTACTTCGTTACCAAAAAAGTAACACGTTACCGGTAACGCCGTTACTTGTAACGCGTTACCGCCAACACTGGCCATATCCTAAAGATAAATAAACCTCTCTCCTAAATCACTGTCAGTATATCTCTTCCCAATAAACGACCCCCACCCCCCCCCCGTACAAAATAATAAACAGTTCGTCTTTAATTGCATGGAGTTGAATCTGCATCGACGGCTGCTTACATTTGGCCTTTCTATCTGTACATCATTTGGGCATGTAAGGTCCAGCGACTTAGAGAAGAGAGAATCTTGCTGTACGAATATATTGCGTATTTAGTGGGACTACATGAATCGGTATCGGTATTTTTCAGTTGGGTGTCTTTCGATAATAATTCATCAACATTATAGAAAACTGCGCGTTCAGCCGCCCACGCCGCCTCTTGTGCACCGTGCAACCGGTGCACTTTAACTATCCAATTAAAAAAAGTAGAAAGTTTAAGGTCTCAACTGTAATACTTTACAGCACTATTTCCTTACCGGAATGCCTTTGCAGCTTTTTTTTTCCATGGCTTGTGTGTTATGTATTTGATATTGATCAATATCCGCTGTATATGTTTCAGCAGGAGCGAGCCGAGATCCCATATCTTGTCTTTGGAAGAAGCGAATGGAGAAGCCATGAATTTGGATGTCACAACCGCATAGATAATTATGACTAGTTTTAATCTTAAATCTGAGTTTATTTCTTTCTTTATTTTTGTCTAGAGTCTTATGGTATGCATTCAAATAACCCTTTTTTGAGTTATCTAAAGACAATAAAGTCAGACCTACTCACAAAGGCCATAAAATTTGCCATCTGCTTGCCAATGGTTGGAGAACATTCTTACCATTTAGTGGCTACAAAAGTAGTGGTTGCGTTAAGCAAACATTGCATCCCCAAGATTCTTGTCCACCCTGTCCTCAGAAAAGTGCTCTAAAACTTATTTGAGCCGAATATCTTGAGACATTGTGCTCTTTCCCGGGAAAATTATAAACTGGAATATTATAATATTTATTAATATTAATTAGAACTTCATGAACATGGAGTGTTGATGTCTAGGCCTGACTTAATTTCCATTGGGTCGTAAGAGGATTTATTTTAAAATACCTTAGATTTCTAAGCACCATAATCAATAATTATATTATTCATTAATAACGATAGGGTCGGAAGAGTAGTGGTATTTAAATTAAATGAGTAATGTTACCATTAAATATTTTATTTATAAAAAAAAGCCATATGACCTACAGCCTTGACCACGCCTGGCCTGTCAGAATTCGCTACTTCGAAATTGCTAAGAGGCACAAAGACTCACGAAACTTACACATAGCTATCCAATGGGCGCGCCACTCATTCACAGTTTTATCTTTGCTGTAAACTATACTGCGTCTGTTTCAGTAGTAACCGGGCAAAAAGGTCAGTGTATAATATTATCACCAGACGTTAGCTCCCCGCATTTTTGACGCACCCGAGCGTAAGCTTTGTGCGAAACCAGAAAAACAAGTTTCCGGGACAGATTCAGAGACTGGGGTAGGCGTTCGAGGGCGATGACCGTCGTCGAACCCGTCCTTGATTAGGAGAGTTTTCTTTTTTGTTCATTTCGTTTTGTTGAGTTACGTGGGAGCCGAGACTGCTAAACAGACACGATAAAGGCGAGACTTGACAGACCATACTGCTATTTGCTTTCCATCGAACGGAGATCGTTGACCCGAATTAAACACACGAGCTGTTAGCTATTCCATATGAACGGTCCACAGAACCCATCAGCGATGGTCCCTGGATCCAAAGTGGAACGTCATGTTTAATCGATAAACTCCCAACTTCTTGAATTCTAAATCATGAATAGCCCACAGAATATGCACTAGTGGGCGTGCAACCACCTACCGCTTGGACATTACCTCGGCACCCTTTAGCCAAGCCATGCCAATGCGGAGGGCAAGTCGTCTGCTTCTTTCGCCGGAGTTGCGGTGACGTCAGAACGACGCCGAGCTCTGATTGGCTTTGATTGAAAGGATGGTGGGTAGACCTCAATGCTAGATGCCTTAAGGTCTACCCACTATTTTTTTCCACACAGCCAATCAGAGCTCAGCGTCGTTCTGACGTCACCGCAACCCCTGCGCAAGGAGCAGACGACTTGCTCCCCGCATAGACCAACACGCTGTCTACAAACATGTCAGCGTTTGCTTACACGTGTTGTGGGTTCTGCGCATGCGCAGAAGCCTCATTGGCGTGTTGTGAAGCGTCTGCATGCACGCCTTGCTGACAACAACGCCATCGCAGGGAGTGACGCCAGGTCCATGTGTTAGCAAAAGTCCCGTACTTTTGAATAAATACAACAAAAATTCGAGAAACTTCTGTACGGAAAGACTCCGAATTTCAATGTCACGGTGGCAAAAGGACGGCATTCTACAGGCCATAAATTCGGTCAAAGCACACGGTCAGTGATATCAAGGATGAAGTATGCCACTGCATTTTTCGAATACACAACCAAAGGGGGTTTACCATTGATATTGGCCACGTTTGTTCAGTGTGCTTCTGGGTCACGACAAAAGTTACTATTCTGGTTTTCAGTCTCGACTTGTGTTCTGTTCTTGTTAGGGACGGTAGGTTGTGTTTATGCAACAGTGAAAAGCTACGAACCAATAAGCGTCATAAGAGGAAAAAAAAAGGGAGGAGGGAGGGGCAAGCAGAAGCTTCTATGCCTCACAGCGACCATGTCCAGGGTTTAGTGGTTATAAAAGATCGACGTTTAGTCAAGTAACATTTGCTTGTACATTACGTCAAGGGACACTTCGTATTATCAATAGCTAAGGCATCGATGTCCAATCCGACTAAAGTAAAATCACTCGATACATTGAGTTTTTTTTCTTTCATTTATTATTTAAGGTACGCTTGTGTGTTGCGGGTGTTGTTTATTTATATTTTAAATTTCCAAAAATTGAAAATATGGCAAAATTAAACTTCGAATCTCTAATAATTCCCAATCTTGCAAAAATCAACCCCGAAAAGCCTCGAATTCAGCAAAATATAAGCTCAGATAAAGTCTCTCCGAATTTTACAAAAATTAACCTCTGAAGAACCGCCTGCAAACTGTAAGAAAAATAAACTCCAGAAACTCGAAACCCTCAGTGAAATGCAGGCAATTTTACAATCACACAAAGCTTCAGTGAACTGGTGCCGTATTTTTCAAAAACCTAGTTCGGTTCGAACGGGCTTCCCTGCCCTATTTATCCGCGATGTCTTTACATTAGGGAGTTCTCGTGCAATGGAGAGTTTAAGCAGATCGTTTTTTATCCCCCGATAACGATACCTCCTCTCCCCTCCGGCGGCCTTGGGGATGCATCGTATCGTTATCGGGTGTCGTTATCGGGGCGAAAAAATGTTCTGCGAAAACCCTCTACTGTTCCATTATCTGCGATAACCGTACATGATAACAATACGATGCATCCGCAAGAGCGTCGAAAAAACATCGGGCATTGTTAGAGGAGTTATCAGAAGGATCTACCAAAACTCGCTACAGTATTCATCACTGCCTCTCACAAAACGCTGTGGTGATATCGGTTTCTGCTTCCGCGTTTCATTTATCGGTTCAAGATCGTTGCTCGTCAAATGAACTCGAAAAAGGGAAAGTAAAAAACTAATTTGCACGTTTCTTTCTCTCATGATTTTAGTTTTTGTGCCCCCCTTGACGTGTCGGCAACACCCAACCATTAAAAAAAAACAAAAAAAAACGTTACACACAAGCTATTTTTCTTGCAGACCACGAGAGAAAACGAATGACGGTGATCCATACCAGGATCCCAGCAAATTACGAAACTGGGAAGAGATTAGGCCAACCTTGGGAATGCGATGCGTGCAGGGACAATACTGAGCGCTATTTCGTCTGCTTCTCTTGATGTCAGAACGACGCCGAGCTCTGATTGGCTTTGATGGTAAAATAGTGGGTACACCTCAAGGCAGCTTGCTTTGAGGTCTACCCACTATCCTTCAATCAGAGCCTATCAGAGCTCGGAGTTTTCTGACGCAACCACAACACCTTCGAAAGAAGCAGACGAACTTGCGTTAGGCATAGACCCTTTTCAAAACTTCGTTTCATCTCCTGTCCGCCATTGCTTGATCACGTACACTGGGCGTGTGTGCGACACGAGGACGTCGTCACAGTGCGGCGAGGATCCAATCACGCTCTTCGTGCCCAAGCAATGGCTTGATGGACTTCTGAAAAGGGTCAGTTGAGCACGACGTTTCACGTACTCTTCGTCCCTGCGCAGGTCGCATTTTTCCTGTCAAATAGTATTCTGAGCCGGAATTCTCTTTTGTTTCGTCGTGATTGGCTGTGTACGTGTTCCGCGGGAAAGTGAACTTACAGACCTTTATTTAGAGTGAGGTTTTCTTCAGGACATGCGTGCATACAATCAAGCCTTCCAAGGATTTCATTAGACGCCGGCGAAAACTTCCGCGTAAATATCACGCAACTGATAGAAGCAAGATTGATACCGTATTAGTCACTGTCAAAGGGCCTATAGTAATTGAGTTAGATGGCGTTTAGGATGAAAATATTTGCTCGAGTACCGCGTAATGAACTTGCTAGTTTGTAAACTTTAAAATATAGCTTAATTCGAAAACTATCTGGCCACCACGGAGAATAACTAAATCAGTCAATAGGTTTCCACGAACACGTTAATCCGCTAATCCTTTATATCAGTCATTTTGCTTTCATCCGTGTTTTCTTTCCCCTTACGCCTTGCAGCTCAAAGATAACTTTTTGTGTGCTATCACGCTTAGTGTCTAAAGTTCTCCTTTTGCATATCGCCTCCATGCTGCCCAGAAACATTATATTTGAGATCATGATTATTTTGTAATAATTTAGTTATCTAAAGCGATGTTTGTCTGCCCAAACGGACTCCTTGGCGATGAACTAATACGGCATCAGAAGGTTTTCAATCTGATAAACAATATTCACACAAACAAAAAAAAAAAGTTTGAAGGCTATTTGATGAACCAGCTGGTATAAAAACAAGCATATTTTTGCTTGGCGGGCTCTTTTTTTCCAGAGTATAAAGTTATGTAAACCAAAAAAAAATAGATAAAGAAGATTCCACTCTATCCACTCTATCTCAAATTTGGCACTGGCACAAAATCCTTTACCATTCAACTGAAAAATAAATGAGAAACATGTGTGTTTGGCGTGCCTGACACGTGCAACGATCGAGAAGGTCGTTAGCTAGGTGGGCTCACGAATAACAGAAACGTGTGAGGTCATGAAACAGAGGTATTTTTTAACGAAAGAACGATGCAGGTGTGCGTTTCTCTTTTATATTTCTTTTTTTTTTCAATGAAACTATAATTGCCTTGTTTTCAAATAAAACTCACAAGTCCAATCTACAATATTAATGTATATAAGTGGAATACTGTTTTGCTTCAAAATTCCTTTAAAGAATACAAATTAGTATAAGCCAATATTGAAAGGGAGAGCAAAATTATCTGAGTGTAGTGTGGGTTTGCTAAGGTGTTTGTATTTGCGTCATTGTAGCTTATTACTGAGTGGCATTTCGCTTGATATGTTTCATTCTTCAGCAGTTTGGCCGATACATCCTAGAAGGTTGTGTTATCAAATTTTATAGATTTTTCTTCTTAAAATGTCCGTTGCTTTTTTTTTTGTACATACCAGGTGTTTTAGTGAAAAACTGACAATAATTCCTAAAATTAGTGTGCTCCAGGTAAAACGATAAATTTCTCGGGACCGCATTACTCTTGGTGGCGGACTTCGGGAAATGCGCAAAACTTACCAATTAGTTCGCTAATTAATAAAATGACCTATTAACTTCTTAATTACTGAAATTATATACATGGCTCCCATTAGAAACTTGCTGAGCGTCATTGAAAACCACTAAATCAGTAACATTCAGAATGGCATTGAGCGCGTAAGAAGCTTAGCTATGTGCTAAAGTTACCACTTGTGGAGCAGGTACAAGGCTGGGGCTCTGATAAGAGACGAAAAAATCGCCTTATCGCAACCGCCAGCCTTGCATAACAGAAATTCATACCGCATTATCCCGAAGGAGCCCACCTAGAAGCGAGAGCAAATTGTGTAAAAATGAGGAGTGGGCTAATTTTCGGTGTGCAATCAAGAAACATATTAAGAATTCTACTTTTATATTATGTGACCTGCCAGTCTTGTGTTCACATTAAGGGGCAATGGAACATAAAAAACTGTCCTTTTAAGTTCGCAACGTTCACTTATCAACCGCTGTGGCGGAGTAACACCAATTCTGCAGAGGTCACCATGGGCCAGAGTCCCGCAATTAGTAGAGGTGGGCTATCTTTCGGTGTTTATGAAAGAATAGCGAATCGTGACAAAAATAAGGCTGGGTTCTCTATCGGGTTGGGGTATCTCTCGATATATTACGGTAGTCCCCGATGGGACGGATAGCATTTTGAAATAAATAAATACGACGTTTCATCTTACGGTGATCACGGCAAAATCTACGAACCATCTCAGACAATGTAGTGCTGCGAACATTTTACGAGACTAAGAGCTCCACGTCTCGCTGCGCCCTTCCCTAAGGTCATGCGACACTCACACTCCGTTGGATTGACCTCGATGTCTCGTAGCGTCTGTTGCGGTCCATCGTATGATGAAACGGAGTATAACTCTTTTTTTAAAGGTGGGAGGTAGATTTTTGGTTCCACCAAATCACTGAAAACACTGTGGGAGATGCGTTCACTGTAAATTTCATTAAATTGTAAGGTGTTCTTTGATTATTATTTTTTTCACGTCATATACTTTGTTTCACATCCGACGCTAGCCGACGCTGCGATTCAATGTAGCCAAAGGTGCAACGGCAAAAGATCATTGTCATGGCGCTCGTTGTCTTTGTTGGTTCGCTGTCACCGGCTACACCAACGTGACAGTTACCCATTTATTGGACAACGGTTCGGCGTAAGGAAGTCTAAACTGTGCCTCCTTGCGGGTGGCGGCGCGAAGTCTGTTAAAAATTCGCCACTGCGGCGTCTACGGCACAGTTTTGATTAAACAGGCGGCAGGAGACGTGAAGACAGCTCAATAATAATGAATCAAATTGATATATCTCGAGGTCTACGCATGCAGCACGACTTGACGTCGGAGAGTCGGTGCGGGTGCGTGCACTTATATTGTTCGTTTCACCTAACGATGGACCGCAACGAACGCTAAGAACCACCGGAGCCAATTCCCAGCTCGGGGGTGTCACGTGTCCTGTTGGCTGAGCGGAGCGACGTGGGGAGGGCGAATTCACGTCACCGGCTACGAGTGGTAGGTTGACTCGGGTAGCTCATGGCGTCCGTTTCGGTGCATCGTGAGGTGAAAAAGGGTATATCTGACTATGCCACGATGATAAACATCTATTATTTTATGTGTGTATGTGTGTGTCTGTGTGTGTGTGTGTTGCCGCAGAGAAATATTTCTTAAGAAGAAGCATAGCATAAAAGTCAAAACAGATGAAGTCAACGGCTGTCGGCGTGTTTGTTTCGCGTTGGAAAACACTGGAGGCACCAAGAGGTGAAACCGCGACGAGCGCGACACTGCTGTGCCGGGCGCCTTGACGCCAATCGCCCAAAGCCAAAGACGCTGCTTAAATAATCTTTTTAATGCGTCATGACTTTTTTGTTGTTCTGTTTTTTGACACTCTTTTTTGATTTATTTAATGTTCGACTCCCTTCGCACTGGTTTCTCTTCAACTCAGTTGTTTGCGAGTGCGGTGCGTGCTATTGTCATGTGATTACTGTACCTTTGTACTCCTTTTGAGCGCCTGTATAACCACATAAATCGCATAAAACTTTGTTTTTGATTTAAAAAATAATGGAAATGACAATTTGATATTACGCGTATATTAGCTTTGCTCTCCTCGTTTCCGCAGCACGGCTTCTCATGAAAAGTTTTTTTTTTAGTCGTTTGACGCAAAATCTGCCACGTGTAACGCCGTTATTTTAATGACTGGGAGCTGTAAACTTTTCTTTTTCCTTAGCGTAGGAAAGGCCCCGGCAACCGTGGTGTAAGGTAGAGTTAAGAATCGGTTTGAACCGGTTCGCGCTTGGTGGAACCGGTAACCGAATGATATTTTCAATGCATAGCTGAACCGGAACCGAACCGAAACAAAATGCAAAGCTGAACCCGAACTCGAACCGAATTCGAATAATACCCGGTTCGACTCCCTGGTCCCAGGTTGCTTGACTGTTTCCTTCGATTGAGTCACTATAGTAGGCTCCATTAAAATGACGCATTGCTATACCACCATCGCATTGCTTTGAATCGAGTGTGCAAATGGGTATTAGAAGGCAGTGACCTATGCTGCTGTCGATTGAATGCCCCAGATTGTCTTCGTAGCTCCAGTAAAGCTTGGCCCTCCCATTTCATTTTCGACCCTTTCCGATGTTTAAGCACTTTATTTACGCGCTTATACCTACTCGGACTCCTAAATGGAGTTCTAAGTTCTTAAAACGTTTTTCGGAAATCCGTAAAAAATTACAACTATCTGCATGAAGCAGGTAACGGGTTATCGAGGTTATTCCGTATACAAGATCTTTGCAACCTTCTAATTTTTGTACATCTTTTTAGAGGTATTTTTCTCCCCAATTGTCACGGGTTGGAATACACGCTGCAACGCAATGACACGCATCAAAAGGCTATTAAGAAAAAATTTAGAGCGTCTGAAAGAACTGTGTGCGACAGAAACTTCAATTTCTATGGCGCCCCGTTGGGGCAGACTTTACGAGTCGAACGTTAGAAGTGAGCATGTGTAACCCGACTCACATTTTTTTTTTCATTTGCCAATTTCTGATTAGGAAACATCTGGCTGAGGCTCTTGACATTTTGCAAGGCTAGAACGTGTACTTGGGACACTTGTTTCCCACCATTTCTCAGATGCAAGTTGACATCATTGCGTAAATTGACATCATTATGTACATGTACATATATGTACATGTACAGGGTGCGGCCGTAAGCACTAGCCCATTTGGCACACCTTGCGAAATTCGAATTCCAAACATAAATGACTGAAATCGGGCACGCGAACGTAGTTTCGTGAAAAGTTTTATTTTGCATTATTCCAGAACTCAAGTGAGAGGGGATAAAATAATAAAACTAAAGCAAAACGGCGGCCGTGAATTTACTATGCCCTATAGCGGATGTTCATCGTCTGAAGACTGTTTTGTGAGCCTGCTTCCAGGTGATCATTGTTCATATATTTCGTTAAAAGTGTTAATTATCGCCATTATCTTTCTCGTCGCCAGCCTCTGCTATTGGTTTTTAGCGTTTTTGCGTTTAGCAAGACACGTGGGAAGCGAGCACATAAACCAGTGTGCAGACGACAAAGAGTCTGGCATAGGACATAGGAAATACACGGCCTCCGATTTTGCTTTATTTTTTAATATTTCACTGCCTCAGAATTGCGCTCTAAATAAATATACATAAAACTTCTGGCAAAACTACGTTCGCGTGTCCAATTTCAGGTATGTAAGTTTGGAATTCGAATTTTGCAAGGCGTGCCAAATGTGTTTGTTCTTACGGCCGCACCTTGTACATGTATCCTGTACATGTGCTTGGGGTACTTCTTCCCCATCATTGCAGCACTCAGACGCAAGTTTACATCGTTCCGTAAAACCGCGGTAACTGCAGGCATTGAGAAAATGTTGACGAAAAACTTATTTCTGTTGCACAATACCTCGAAATTACCGGAACGAATATTTCTCTACCAAACTTACAATAAATAGAATTTCGTACTTTTAACTTAAGCAATAAAATCACAGAACGTAGTGTACATAATGTTTGAGAAGTGACCGTTCATATTTGATTAGAAGACATTAAACAGATGTTTCGATAGCAAAGAAGAATCTATTGTTGTTGTTTTTTTCCATTCCTCCGCTACCTTTAGTGGAGACTTTTGTGTCATCAGGTGAGGGAACATCATGTGACATCCTGTCACGAGGCGTCCCGGTATCCCATGAACCACGACTTCACAAGCTGACATAGCGTCACGCGCGACAACTTCGCGTCATTTCAGGTCACGTGAAGTCACTCCACGTGATGTCAATTTCGAAGCTAAATTTAACGGGGAAACCGACACCACGTGACCTCATCGACACGGCGTTCAGTCATGGTGTCACTCGATACCATGACGTCACGTGTTGTAACTTTCTCCACAAGATTTGGCGGGCAAATGCGGAGACGGACGGACGGATGAAAGGAGGGACGTACGAATATCTAGGAATAGGAGGTCCCTTTAGGAAACAGTTCATGATCTAGAAAGCACTTAGCCGGTAACGATCCCCAAAATGTTAATTTTTAGCACTTCTTGCGTTCGCAGACTAATACCAGTATTCGTAACAAGCGCTCACAGTACGAGCCATTGTTCGCTGTGCTTGCGCAAAGCCGGTCCTTCGAAAAATATTTTGCTAAAGCTCCCAATAGTTCATCTCGCCTCAACATGAACTGCGGCAAAGGATACAAGTGGGAGTTTCTTGCTTTTGAACGTGCCTCGACCGCGCAAGCTCTTCTGCAACGGGAGCCCCTGCAGTGAAGGTTCGTTCTTATTCTTACGATTGCGTCAGGGACCCGATGACTGGGAACGTCGATGGTCTGTGGATGTTGATGGCCATAAGAAGGACTGACAGGACTCCAGCAAGTAGAGAAAAATAAAAAGAAACGTCTATTTACAGTACAGGTGAAATCGTTGCCCGACTGGCGTTCTTCACGGCCCTCGCGCGTCCTCTTTCTTCTTCTTTCTTCCCTCATGCCTCGCACGAGCCACAGCCGCGTCACTCTATTTAAAGTCATCACTGAGAGAAAAGAAAGACGAAACTGAATCCCTGCGTATATCGCGCCTTTGGATTTACGGTTCTGGGTTACGTTGACCTTCACACCTCCCCAACAAGTATAATTTTGGGGCTTCAATGTCACAAAATTATCACACAAACAAAAAGAAAAACAAAATGTCCGCTTTCACACCCTGGTCAGTTTCACTCTGGTAAGGTGATTTTGAATGTGCCCGCCAAGGCTCTAAACACCCCGTTGCTACCAAAAGTGCCTTAAGACTTGCATCGTGTAAACTGAAACGTGCATCTAAAAAAATCAGCAAAGGCCTACGCGGAAGTGGAACCTATGCTCTCTCTAGGCCAGGCTACTTTCCCAAAACGCGCAACTGCCCGTCCAGTCATACAAAAAGAAAAGAACTCACAAACTTAAAGTATACAATCCATTTAAAAAAAAACACACACCACAACTTCGGTTCGCGTATGCGACGAACCAAAAACCATTGCTTGACAAATCAGTCGCTCCTTCTCTATGCGGTCCGTGTGGACCATTTGGACCTCGCACTCCACAAGCTGGTCCATCTCGAAGGCGCTCAGCTGCAACACCCGAACCTCCACCGGGAGCTCCGTGGCCTTGGCCTGCTTGTCTTTTGGGCGGGGCCGCTCCTTCTTCTTGACGGGCTCGCCCTCGGCCACTTTATCGGGGTCTCCTCCCTCGGTCGGGGTTGCTTCTTTGCCACTCGCCGCCCCCGTCGCCACTAGGTCGCCATCGTTTGCACACCCAGCACTTGCCTGTTGACCGTCGGGCTTGCGGTCCACGGCCGAGACGGACACCAGCGAGAAGATGCCGCGCAGGTTGAGACGCACTTTCACCTTGATCTTGGATGCCCGGCCCTCGGCCGTGGAGACAACCTTGTTCACCCGTGAAGCTGCCCAGCTGCAGGTCCGGGTGGGGCACCGCCGCCTCCTGCGGGTACCCGGCCTCGAGGTTGAAGGGCTTGCTCCGGTAGAAGGTGAGCATCTTGCTGAAGGGCAGCTGGTGCCAGCAGGGGAACACCTCTGCCCGGCTGTCCTCTCCTTGCCCGGGTCGTAGCACAGCTCGATGGGGTAGGGCTGGGCGTCCACCACCGCAAAGTCCCGCATCTTGAAGATGGGTGACAGCATGGCACACTGCAGGGCACCGCCCCGGGCCACCGCCTCGTCCTGGTGCAGTGTCGTCGAGGGCTCCCGTTGGAACACCTTGCGGACCAGCTGCTTGACCGCCGGCACCCGGGTGCCGTCCGCGACCAGCTCCACTGACGCCACGTCCGGCGGCCGCAGACCGGCCACCGTCAGCGCCCACGCCATGGTGCGCTCGGCACGCGCTAGCAGCTCGGTGGACATGGCCTCGAAGATCTCCTGCTTCATCTTGCCCGCAACGTCCCGGTCGTTCTTGAAGCACTCGATGTTGAGCGGCAAGTCGAGCGGGTTGGCACTCATCTACTTCTTGAGCCTCTCGCACTCGGGGATGAGGCGCATGAGGGCACGCCAGTTGGTGGCCACGTCCAGCTTGTAGCGTTCCTTGAACTCCTGGACGAAGTAGCGCACCAGCACCATGTCGAAGTCGCGGCCTCCGACTACACCGAAGGTGGTGGCCATTATCTTGAGCCGGTCCTTGTTGAAGGCCGCCAGCACCACCTGGAGCGCCTAGTGGCCCATGTACACGAAGGCCTCCACGCGCGGCTTGTCCTCGAGCAGGTCGTTCTTGTAGAAACCGAAGTTCAGCGCCACGGCCGTCGTCTGCGACCTCGCCACCATCGTCAGTAAGCGCGTCTTCAGCTTCACAAACCAGTCGGTTCCAAGTCAACCCTCCCGCAAGCCAATTTTAGTCTGTCGTAGTCATCGGGCGTCAACAGCATGTCTATGCCGTTAACCAATTGTTCAGTGACGGCGCACAAGAGCGGCACCTCTCGAGGGACGTACTCAACGTAGCTTGTGCGAAGAGTCATCGGTATATGGCGTAGAACGGCGCTCACGCTGTCCCCGAACGCCCCAGTCAGTGTCACCCTTCCGGACGACCCCTTCGTTTTAGGCGCCACCCCATCACGCACTACGCTAATCCCCGATCCGGAATCGATAACCGCCCGCACCATCCTCGGGCCGCATTTCACCTCCACTCTCCGCAACTCAGCGCTTGTATGGTTTCGATTGACATTTATGTCCTGGGACATACTCTGCTGACGTGGTGTTAAATTTGTTGAGATGTAACCCACCACGGAGTTATTTCTTTGTCCTCCATCTTCCGTCTTCAGTGGACAGTCACGAGAAAAGTGTCCCATTCCCTTGCAGTTGAAACACTTCACCCGGGAACCGTCTGGTTTAGTGCACTGCCTTGGGTTCTCGTGTTTCTCCTCGAGAGAAGTGGCCTTTGTTGTGTTGTATGCGTGGCTCTTAGAGCCTGACGGGTGATCTCGCTTTTTGCATCGCTCGCCTTCGTCGAAACGGTCGGCCAGCGCAGCCACCTCTGCTGGTTTAAGCCACTTTCCGGTCTCATTTAGTGTTACATAGGTCTGCATGTCGACGGGCAAGGAATCCCTAATGCGGTCAGATACCATTAATGCTAGCAAGTCCTCAAGAGAGTCGATCGAGCGACTTCGAGCATAATACTCGAAACAGCTCTCGACCCGTGTCGCAAACTGAGTCCAGGATTCTTTCTCCATTTTGGTGGCCTTGAGAAAAAGCCTCCTGTACTCAGCCGGCGACAGTTTGAGTTCCAAGAGAACTCGCTCCTTAACCGCACCGTAATCACTCGCTTCGCCGACAGGCAGCCTATTCACCAGCGCCCGCATGCGCTCCGTAAAATAAGGTCGCACGAGCGAGCCCCTCAGGCGCTCAGGCACCTCATATGTCGCAAAGACATTTTCAACACCGTCGAACCAGCTTGGTACAAGCAGTTCGGACGACGGCATTTGTGTCAACACACCCTTCATGAGCCTGGAAAAGCTAAGCACCTCTTCCCTCAGGTTGAGTTCTGCGCCGCCTCCACTGGTTCTGGGTCTGTTTTCCGCACGAACTCGC
Source organism: Ixodes ricinus (assembly GCA_037355805.1). Classification (NCBI taxonomy): domain Eukaryota; kingdom Metazoa; phylum Arthropoda; class Arachnida; order Ixodida; family Ixodidae; genus Ixodes; species Ixodes ricinus. The sequence goes on along the minus strand of JAZHYW010017651.1, from coordinate 3,075 downwards.
TCTAGTTCAAGCTCTAGACGCACTAGCCGTTCTTTTCTCTTACAAGCTCGATCTCTCTTTCAATCAATGAGCTACTCGGTCGGCCATCCCGGTCCCCCTCCTGGTGCGTCCCCACGGTCGCCGCTGGTCTACTCTGAGGTGACGGTTCACCTCGCTCGTCGACACTGTTATCATTAGCTCCATCCCGATCCAACGAGGTAACCGGCCTACGCCGTTCCCCACTACGTAGCTCCATGGCGGGCACCAGTCAAAAAAATCACCTTACCTTTGAAGGTTGACAAGTCCCTATGGCAAGCACACGCAGTCTGTTGATCGGAACAGTCCGGCCCGATAACGGTGTCCGAGTCGTGTAGACGCTTCGCAGAGTTGTGAGTCTGCAGCACTTCCGAAGCCGCGTCGACGCGAAGTCTCGGCGATCCAAGTCTTCTTCGTTAAACACGGCTGCTGAGGCCCAGGAACTTGCCGCCTCTCTTCTTGTTGAATGGAGTCGCTGTCCGCTGAATCTGCTGAGTCGTTCCAGCCGGCGGGGCCCGCTGACGCAATCCTGTCGACTGCGCCAGTGAAGGTTCGTTCTTATGCTTACGATTGCGTCAGGGACCCGATGACTGGGAACGTCGATGGTCTGTGGATGTTGATGGCCATAAGAAGGACTGACAGGACTCCAGCAAGTAGAGAAAAATAAAAAGAAACGTCTATTTACAGTACAGGTGAAATCGTTGCCCGACTGGCGTTCTTCACGGCCCTCGCGCGTCCTCCTTTTCTTCTTCTTTCTTCCCTCATGCCTCGCACGAGCCACAGCCGCGTCACTCTATTTAAAGTCATCACTGAGAGAAAAGAAAGACGAAACTGAAGCCCTGCGTATATCGCGCCTTTGGATTTACGGTTCTGGGTTACGTTGACCTTCACACCTGCCAAGTCTACTTGTTAGAAATAGTGGTCATTGTAGGTGAGGGGCAGTATACTAAACGCGTCTTGTGAAAGGCAGAACGCTCTTTTACACCGTACAGGCCGTCGCAGATCTTGAGAGGAACCATTGGACACTTTATGAATATAAGGCGAATGATCGTTATTTCCAGTTTATAAAGAAAGCGACATTCCGCTTTTTCTTTTCATAAATAGAAAGAGCGTTGCATGTCGCAAACAACTAAAGGGGCAATATACCGCCAATATCTCGTAATTTACTTAGCTTCCTTCGCGGATGTTTCGGACAACGCCGGCCTGACCGTTGACAATAAAAGCGAAACATATTTGTTTCCAGGTTGGGCGATAGAAGCATGGACACTCCACTCGTGATCAGCGCTGTGTTGTTGACGCGGTTCAAGATGCGTCGGATCCTGGAGGCACAGCGGGGTAGCACCATACGCTACTGGATGATTAATTGGCGGGCTTGCCTCACCATACGAAGCCTTCTACTCAGGTGTCAGCACATTCTGAAACATCGATTGACAATATTTTTTTTAGCTTCCGAGGAATTTGGATTCGGAGAAACAAGTAGACGGTTTGGTGCGCGGCGCCAGAGCTCGAAATATATTTATTCAATATCGCCCGGAAAGGTATATGCGGACATCCTCAACTATCCCTCTCTGCATCAACGTTTCTTATGACATAACGTGGCAGTGCCGTTCAGTGCGTCAGTTGAGAGACTTTAAAGCATAAGCGGTGGTACCTACCTGCAAAACAAAAAAGGAAGGATATCCGACAAGAACTTCGAGAACCAGCTTTTGTTACGTGCTTATAAGTAGGGTTTTCGGTTTTTGGTAAATAACAATAAACCGCAAAAACTACACTCTAAATCTGGGGCCACCTAGGGAGCCACTCTAAGCCGTGACAAATGAGATCCAACTTGTCACGGCAAATTTTGGGGCCACCCTAAAATTGCCAGCCCGTTTGCCGTCCCTTTTTAGGTGGCCCCAAAATTTGCCGTGAAAAGTGTTGGATCTTGCCGGCCTCGTTTTTTTAGCTTGGCCCGTTTTCTGAGCTGGCCCGTTTTAGCTTAGCGGACCCGTTTTTGAGTCGCAAAATATATTGAAAAATCATTACCAAGCTCAATTTGTTTAATTTAGCGATTGGCTTCCTGAGTGCTCTAGGGGAAAGTAAATATATAGGAATTGTTTCAAGGGCACGGCAGATGAATTATAAACATTTAAAAGAACAGTGGGTCCGCAGGAAAACAATCCATTTATTTCTTCTCAAATTGGACGCACAGCGTAAGATACAGGTGGTGCTTTGTTGTAATAAATACCACTTTCAAACAATAAAATAGAAGAGTGTATGAAAACTTGTTGTCACTTGCTGAAACAATGGTTGAAGCATGGCCGTTGCTTTCACTTGACAAACTTGGTGAACTAGGACCCGCCACAGTTGCAGGGGCGCTCTTCGAGCCAATTGTGTTGCAGTCTGCAAGAGCTTCGTGCCATAAGACGGGTCTCCGCGGCACGTCCGAAGGCCGGTTGCCTCTGTCGTCAAGGCATGATGCTGCTGCGATTAAAAGATTTTCAGCATTTATTATAAGAAAATATAGGGAGAGAGAACGGGACTTGTATCCTAATTACGTTTAAAAATTTAGCAAACAGCAGTTTTTTTAGAAGTAACTTGCTGGACGTTAGTCTATTCAGATGCTGGGTCAGTCGGCCACAAACATGGCCGCTAACTTTACGTTTATTCGTAGACTCTGCAGAAAACAAATAAAGGCAAAACAAATTCGCCAATTAGATAACCGCATTTGCTTTCGGCGGCCATGCTTGTGTGTAGTTACTCGACATTAAAATGTAATCTGATGTCATATCAATAGACCCTGTAGCTCTGGCGGCAGTTTGAGGAGTGGGAACAAAACAGTAAATTTTGACGCAACCAGGAAGGGGAGCTGAGGCTTTCCACTTGCCAGGACCTACAGGTTCATGGCTATATCATACAGGCTGCGTCATGAAAACACCGGCTAAATCTTGCTCAAAAACTACACGTCGCACATAAAAAGCTAATTTTGTTTAATACGAAAATTCTTAAAAATTCGACGTTCAGGTAATTATGGTGTCAAAGATTTTGAATAATTAACTTTCTGTAATTACTAAATTTAGA
>JAZHYW010017650.1:0-21994 GCA_037355805.1 Ixodes ricinus | reverse complement strand
ATTCTGAATTACTGTTTAACCACTCGCATTAAATTTTTCGCAAAGACAGAGTGGGACGCAGTAGAGGGGTGTTTTTATAGCGGTCGAAAATATATTGATTGTTCTAAAATGCCAAGCAGTGAATCATTGTGTTGCATTGTGGGTCCGAATAAATACGCCTTCGTTCTTTTGTACTGGTCGTTGCTTGTTACAAACCACTAGGAATTCCTTGGACTACAGTCCCTTGTCGAGAAATGTATGGAGTCCCTCACCCGGTTGTATGCCACAGACGTATTTATACTCGCTGGTGGCTTCAAGTATCTGAAATCGAATGGTCTGTTGTACCTGCCCGCATGCCGTTCGACTTGTGGCGTTCTCTTCTTGCTCAGGCCCGATGTTTCGGTGACTGGTGCAGCGCGTACTTTCTTTTCCAAATGGTCGATAGACGAACTTGCGGCTCTGCCACTCTTGACGTATGTATCACTACCAACCCGGATTGCGTCAGAACTGTTGAACTCTTAGCGCCTCTTAGCGATCATTAGTCTATTTACTTCCAAGTGTTTATTCCAATATTTAAGTCCTGCCCATTAAGTAATACTATTTAGTTGTCCTTGAGCCGAGCTCATCTCTTCTTTTCTATCATGTTTCATGCATACCTTTCAAGGGGGCGTACAAAGTAGAACTGCTGATGAAAATTGGATCGCTAATCAGGAATGCACTAATAGATGGCTTGCACGTTTGTTCCGGAGAGTTTATATCAGGTAATTTGCCGAGGCGCGCTAGGTTGTCTCTGATATCAAACGGCTTCTCAGTAAAAAGCAAAGGCTCCATAGTCGCGCAAAGCTCATCAAAACCTCATCAGCGTGGTCTGAAAACGGAAAATGCGCTGCGACATGTGAGTATGAAATTAAGAAAGCAAAGCATAAGTTCTTTTAACATAGACCTTTTTAATTTACTGAAAACAAACCTAGAGACATTTTGGTCAACTATAAAACCCAAGCAAATCAGACCATCCCCCGCAGCGTGGACTCGGGTGGAAATGAGCTCTCGGAAGAAAGCAGTGAGACACTTATATGTTACTTGGCAATGTTTTCACAAAGAGTCTTTTCGCCTTACCCGACCACGCGCGCCAATGTACAATCGCAACCAGTGTGGACCCTATTTCTATTACAGTAATTGGCATCGAAAAGTGATTGATAACCTTCCTAATAATTCTGCCCCAGGCCCGCACGATATCTTGACAAAATTGCTTAAATTAACTAAGACTGTTTCCAGTATTATTTTTACTGCAAGCTGTCCCAAGAGTCCATTGACTCCGGTGACCTACCCCCTGACTGGAAACATGCTCGAGTTAGCCCAATATTTAAAAGCGGTGACAAAGATTGCCGCACGAATTATAGACCCATTTCCTTCACCTGTGTTGTAAGTAAGCTGATGGTGCATATTGTTTACTCAAAAATTATGAACTACTTGGTTGATAATGCTCTGCTGTTTGTAAACCAGCACGGTTTCCGACGGTTGCGTGTCCTGTGACACAAAGGTTTTTTTTTTCAATTTACAACAGAAATTAAAAAAAGCCTGGCCATCTTTATTCTGAAAAGCATGCTATTTTTATTGACTTTTCAAAAGCGCTTTGACAAGGTTCCTCATCAGCGCTTAATATTGAAATTACGTTCGCTTAAAATTGTAGAAACTCTGATCAACTGGATAACAAATTTTCTTTTAAACCGAACACAGTATACGTCGCTTTTAACAACAGCTGCTCGTCTTGTATAGTAGTTAAATCCGGAGTACCTCAGGGAACCGTGCTGGGTCCTCTTATTATTTCTCATTTATGGGTTAATGATTTACCTTCCCTAATTAAGTCCTCAATAAAAGTATACGCTGATTAGCGTGTCGTGTATTCCAAAAAATATTTATCCCTCTGAGTGGGCGCAACTTCTAAGCCGATATACATGCTATCGAATCTTGGTGTGAACGGTGGCAGATGCAAATAAACGTGAATGAAACTAAACAAATGACGTTTGCTACAAAACGTAACACAATAGACTTTCAATGCTAACTTTCCGGTAATACGATCGAAATTGTATCAACTTATAAGTACCTCGGGAATTACTTTACAAGCCGTCTTTCATGGGAATAACATATAACTAACATTGTCAGCAAAGCTGACCAGACCCTCGGCATTTTGCAACGCATCCTTTTTCTTGACTCTAAGGAAACTAAACCTTACCATTCACTTCACTTGTTCGTCCTCAGCTTGATGTACGCCTCATCAGTTTGGAATCGTATCAGTTTTTTTCTAGAAGAGATGTAAGTGGAGTTCAAAACAGAGCGGTATGGTTTATTCATACAAATTTTAATTTCACGGCTAGTGTCAGTGATTTTGAAATTCAACTTCGCCTCCTCTTTTCTTAAAACACGGTAGGACAATATTCGTCTTAACCATTCTACGTATATTCTTACTCGCATCTTTTTTGCAGATATCTTCTACTGCGTACCCGCAGGTCACACCTCGCGTTGCTTAGATAACTCCTGCAAGCTTCTTTTAAAGATTCCGGGAACAAGTATATTCAAAGTTTCTCCACTGAAGCTTTCTATTAATAATTTGAATACATTATCAGACTCAATAGTGCAGATTGCATATCTCGAAATTTAGAGAAGCACTTGCCACCTTTTACAGCCTGTAGCTCCACCTGTAGTTTATCATTTGTTCATATTTTTTATTTTGTTTTGTGTTTGTGCTGTGTGCCTGACTCGTACAAGGACTGCCCCCCCCCCCCCCTTTCCTGATGTGAGAGCCCCACGTGGGCATTTAAGGAATCAATAAATGAAATGAACGTAAATTAATGCGAAAACATTCGAATAAGTAGCCTATTCTTACAATATGCGCGCCACGTGGAGCTCGGCCGTGCGGCATCGTTGAGTCTGCCTGGGTGGGCTCTGATGGTTCTGCGGCCGGGCCACTGCGCCATGGAAAAGGCTTCTCTGTGGGTGGCGTTCCTGGAACGCCACGTGCCAACCGATTGGTTGGCCGCTACAGAATACAGGTTTGCTCCAGGGGAAAGGGGAATTACGGTGCCTTTTGGAGCAGCTTCAAGAGCTGGTAACGCCGGTTCCCTCCATAGGGCAGTTAATGCGTTCGCATTAATAATTTAACAATTTTGAGTGTTTACCGAAGCGCTATAATCAAGAAATTTACACCGAAGTGACTACTGAATAGAAAAATGTGTGGTTCGATATTTTGTCTCTTTTTCGAAGCGTCTTGCCGTGTCCGTCAGATTCAATCAGAGTCGACTGTACTATGAGGAACCTTCAGCGACATGTGAAACGTCTACCCATGTAACATGCGCGGATTTCGACGGTGTGTATGTGCGCGTGCCGGGTCATCTTCGTGCCGGGCGTTGTGCACGCGACGAACTGTGTGTGCGCGCGCGTCATCTTTGGTAGCGCGTGCCATGGGCCCTGCATCAAGAAAGAGAAAGAAAAGGAAGGCGGAGAACAGAAAATGGAGTGTGTTCGAGCGGGCAGACCAGCGTATGGAAGGGGAACCGCCGGGCGTCCAGACCTGGTTCTTCAAGGCTTCCACCTGGCTTTGACCTCCGGCTCCTGCAAGGCCTTTACCCGAGTTGAAGTGCAGGTGCACGTTTTGCGGAGCACACGTCAAGACCACCTGACCCACCGGCTTCAAGCTGAACCCTGGGCTTTCCGGTATCGTTCTTTGCCGCCGCTCCAGCGCACGACACCTCGCGAAGACCCAACGCCCCGAAACAAGAAAGCGATAAGTTGTTACGGTGAACTTTCGGGCTGCCTTAGCGAGCAGCATTGACGCAGTGTGCCGACATCGCGAGGACAATCTGTCGAACGTGCATTCCTGTAACTATTTCCCCAAAGTCATACAATTCGTTGTTTTTCGTGTGTAAAATTAATTAGTGTGTTTTCATCTTGGCATATTGTTTTCTAATATAATACTGTTTTCTACTTCCAAACGGTCTCGTCTTTCTTAATTCATGTACATGTTAAACTCGATTCCTCACAACCCACTTGGCACCAGCCAATCACAAAGGTCACAAAGGCATTGGGCGCAGATTATAGGCTGGTCTGTGTGAATGTCGACCGCGTGCCTGGTCATGCTGGTCCAGGCCCCCACGAGAAGGTCTGGGTAACCCTAGCTGGAGCTAGCTACGCACCAATACAGGTGGTTGACAGCCGGCTGCACTCATTCAGCAATCGAACCGCATTCTCGGTTGTTGCTCGCTGAACTGAGGCCTTCTTTACACCCGCAGATTGAGGAGTGCGCAAAATTAGCACTAGTTTGCTTCGTCTGCAAGAAAACATTCAAGAAAGGAATATAAATCATATTACTCGCAAAACATATTCATGCCTCTTATCTCATTAATCCCTCCGATGTCTAGATCCGAGTCTGGACAAAACAATTTATATATTGTTTGGACTCTCAATACGTACTGCACAGCTAACTCCAGTAGAGAAGAAAGAAATGTTAGTGACTAAGAAGTACAGGAGAAAGCAATATCTGCAAGAAGCATTGTGTCATTTCAGTTCGGATGACATGATCATTTCCAATTTGATCATTCAGAGGAAGCATACATTATAGTCGATATATTCTCGAAGAAACAAACGAGAAAAAACTGTTTTCTCCCAATTCCTGAGCCACATCTGTTTCTCTTCTTACAATGCAAAAGTCTTTAGCTGCTTGCATACATACCAATATATAGGTGTCAACAAGCTGTACAGGTTGTTTTGTTTACGTAGAAAAATTAACCGTAACAAATGCTATTTACATTTCTAGACATGCCAGACATCAAGCAAATGGCGGACGGCTGGCTCCTTCTCCTCATTTGCTTAATGATGGACCGGTGCCTGTCTGTGGTCCGGGGACTAGACACTCAGCTGCTTTTCCTTGCAAAGACGGGGCATCTGATGAGGTCTTCCTTTTCCGCGAGGCCGCTGCGGCGCACCGCCTCCCACTGTAATCAGTAGAAAGTGGACCATGTTATTCCCTGAAGCTGCCGTGATTATTCTGTGCATACAGCTACAGTAAACTCTCACCTGAGAAAACTTCGGTTTAACAAACATTTCAGAATAACGCACTTCAATCATATCCCCGGTGGTTGTCCTATCTATTATATGCACAAAAATGCTTCAGGTCAACGAAAAACAAAGTTCGGAACAGCAAATATTTCAGTTCAACCAACTAGATCGGTGAACCAAATAGTATTTTGGAATCACTTCAAAAAACGTTTCGTGCTTTTCAGTGCTGGCGTAGTCGATGCCTGCCGCCCCGTCACCACCACCAAGGCATCATCGCTGGCTTTTACAGCGCCGCCGAGGCAAAGCGGTAGTGCGGGAAACGAAAACAAACCACGTTGTGTGTCTATTTTTTGTCATCGGTTCCGTTCGGTCATCTTGAGTTTTGGCTAACAACGTCCCCAAGCAGCACCACAAAGTGACTTTCGATCGGCCGACGGTTGGCCAGTGTCTGGACAGCTTGGCCACTTTTAGTTCTTGGCCACCGGAGACATAAACAAGGCCGGCAAGAGTCCGGCCACAAACTAGCTGTTTTTAGCTTGGCCGCCGGAGACATAAACACTGCCGGCAAGCGCCTGGCCAGAAGTGTTGATTTTCAACTTGGCCGCCGTAGATATAAACGCGCTTGGCAAGTGTTTGGCCAGCAGTGCTGATTTTCAGCTTGGCCGCCGTGAACATAAACACGGCCGGCAAGTGCTCGGCCAAAAGTGTTGATTTTCAGCTTGGCCGCCGGGGACATTAACACGGCCGGCAAGTGTTTGGCCAGAAGTGCTGATTTTCAGCTTGGCCGCCGGAGACATAAACACGGTCGGCAAGGGTTTGGCCAGAAGTGCTGATTTTCAGCTTGGCCGCCGTAAACATAAACACGGCCGGCAAGTGCTCGGCCAAAAGTGTTGATTTTCAGCCTGGCCGCCGGGGACATAAACACGGCCGGCAAGTGTTTGGCCAGAAGTGCTGATTTTCAGCTTGGCCGCCGTGAACATAAACACGGCCGGCAAGTCCTCGGCCAAAAGTGTTGATTTTGAGCTTGGCCGCCGGGGACATAAACACGGCCGGCAAGTGTTTGGCCAGAAGTGCTGATTTTCAACTTGGCCGCCGGGGACATAAACACGGTCGGCAAGTGTTCGGCCAGAAGTACTGATTTTCAGCTTGGCCACCAGACATAAACGGGATCGCCAAATGGCTGGCCGGCAGTGCTGATTTTCAGCTTGGCCGCCGAAGACATAATCATGGCCGGCAAGTGTATGGCCAGAAGTGTTGATATTCAGTTTCGCCGCAGGGACTCCCATAATCTGAACTTTCATCGCGTTGACGAAACTTTGGCATGACGACGGGCAGCGAGGAAAGCATCATGAGCGAGTGGTTGGCAGAATTGTAGTGCGTGCATCGCACGAACGCTGTTAGCGCAAGCAAATGATCACCATTTTCAGTTTTTTTTCGTTAGACTTGAAAGGCTATTGTCTTAACTAGCACTGTCGTGTGATATGTTCATTTGGAACATTACCAAAAGTGCTAAAATATTGTGCCGTCGTTGTTCTTTGAAAATAAAATGCGAAAACAGCGCCGATGTCATCTTCGCGCTAACAATATCGCTCTGTCGCTGCGCGGCACTCTTAGCGCCAATACCACATCCGCGATTTTTCGGTTAGTGCTCCACATATTTACTCCCCGACTGCATTCTAAGAAAAAAAAGTTGTAGTCGGGTGCATCGGGCGCACATGCACCCTTTTTTGAAAGACTAACCCTCCGTTACCCAGCCAGTGATTTGTACACCGACCATGAGCCCCCTCCTCTACCTTAAAATCCTATAGGTGTATCAATGCACCCAGCTTAGTACACCGCCACGCTAGCCACGCGCCCCGATCAGCTTGTGCTTGGATCTGATAAGATTGAATATTTCGGGCTTTTAGGGGCAAAGCTCCTTAGGGTCTAGCCTTGTCCATTCGTCCGGCGTCCGTGCTCACATCGCCTGCCATCCCATCTGTCTTCTTAAAAAAAAAAAATGTTTGCGCAGTCGACAGGATTCAAACCTGTAGGGGAGACCCCAATGGATTTCTAGTCTATCACCTTAACCACTCGGCCACGACTGCGGGACGAGTAGGGGGCTCTGAGATGTAGTAACTCAAGAGCTGAGGATGTCATGGATGAAACGTTGCATGTAGCCGCTCAACGTCTATACAGGAGAGGGCGCTGCGGTCATATGCGTATATAATCGCGTTAAACTTTGCATGCATTGGCTTAACGTTTATAGACGAGAGGGCGCTGCGGTCAAATGCTCAAATGCGTATATAACCACGTTCCATACCACACATTCTCTTTCTGACATGGACCGTTGACTTAAGCGGTGGAGGTGCGTCCCACGGCTTCTAGCGGATCCAAGCTGATCCACTAGAAGAACCACTGGCTCTGCATTTCACCAACCATAAAGCAGTAATAATGAAGTCGAAACGCAACCCGGAACTCAGCACTACCTATGAGCAATAAAAAAAATCTGCACCATCAGCACTACTTATGAACAATAAAATCAGTATCTTCGCCCCAATCAACATCATTCACCACGTGGAGATGTTGTGATTTTGTTTTTGGAGGAGCCTAAACATGACGTCTCTCATATATTCATTAAGCTTAAGCTAGTGTCAATAACGTTTTAAATAGGTGCTAGGGTAAATATTTCCTGAGCCAACGAAAGCTAATAGCTTCGGCTAAAACCGCGACAAAAACGTTCAAAATTGAACTACACGTTAAAGAAAAGGAAAATTAACAAGGCGACCTAGATGGGCAGATCGCTGGTTTTGCTCTTGGCAACGTGGTTGTTGGCGGGTGGCGGGCAGCGCTGTGACGCTCTTGACGCTATCGTGGTGATTGACGCCAGTGAGGCTCGGTGTACTAGAGTGAACTAAATGCTCACATTCAAGTCGCAACGATGAACTGCCGGCGCTCGTAGACTGCCAACAGGCGCCAAAAAGGTTGCGATGCTGCGCGGGCCGTTGCTGACAGGCGCTGCTGCGTAGAGTACGCCTAGCACGAGAACGTTTTCGCGTTCGCACAGCAAAGGATTCTCAACAATAAAGCAGCGTCCTGCATCAACAGCAAGCTAACGCTGCTGGAGACTCCCACGCTCAAATTTTAGCAGATCGAATGTGGTTAGTCAACGTAGTCGCGGTCAACGCAGTCACGGTTAATTCTTCATTTTATATGATAATGTGGGTTATATGGCGCAAAATTTAGGATCTTCAGGCTTCCCGTTTTTGGGGCCATTTTTGGGCTCGAGAGTTCCTTTGGAAGTATGGAGCTGTCCTGTTCACTCGGTATTGACAGCAGAGTAGACGCTATGCTTGTTTCAGGCCAATCGTGTCTCCTGGTAGGATCACGTGACTACAGTCTTCAAGAGAAAGAGATAAGGCAGAGCACGGCACCTGCCTGAAGGCGAAGGCCACGGATAACATCCACTGCACTATCAACTTTGGGTCGAACTTTCAAGAGGATATAGGTCACAAAGCCTCTCGTTATGTTCATTGTTGGGATGCCCCTGAAGATAAGCTTTTGTGAGCGCAACCCCTTTTAACCTTGAAGGAGCTGTTACTTTCCTATTCCTTCTCTTTTTCCCTTCTCTTCCTAAGCTGAAAGTATGGAAGAATGTGCGAACTCGCCGGACCAATCAACCGGAGACTTTTTTATTACTTGACTCCGCTCTCTGGGCGCGGGTAACGTCAGGAGCGCGATCACGTAGTAAAGGTTTCCCGGATGACGCAGTAGCTTTTTCCGATCCCCGGGATGCCTGCTTCGTGGCCTAGTTTCTTGTGTGCTATGCTACGACCTACGGGGCTGCCGTAGATTTCGTCCGCGGCAACGTATCCAAGGCTACCAGTATTTGAAAAGTCGTACGCGTATATCGGCAACAAGCGATTTCTTCAAAGAAGCCTAAGAAATTATTGTGACGCGTTTAGTGTTCGTTCGGCAAATGACGAGCAGAAAGGGGTCCATTAAGATTCAACACGATGTGGCAGACATCGTCGTCTCGTTTTTGTGTGGTTGATCTGCAGTGCCCATATTGACATATATCTCGGAATACATCGTTCAAGTCCGCGAAGTTTATGGTTAGTGCACTGAACCCGACTTGTTGGAAACGAGTGACCGCTGTTTTACGTGTATTCTTCAAGATTATTTATAGAATCAGGCACTGTCTATTCTCCCCGCAGAGAGGAAAATAATTTCCCCGAAATTCTACCCGCAGTCGCCTCCCAATAGCTGGATGAAATCATGCGACAACTACCGAAAAATACTGACTTTCTTGTTCTCCCGGCATTTCGTGGAAACATGTTTCATAGGTGACTTTTCGTGCATACACGTTTCATGGACACTTTTAGTCGACACTAACATATCACCGACACTCGCTACGCAAATTGCACGCTGCAGGGACATTTTTTTGCGGGTGTGTCGATCACTGGCCGGCAGCCCCGTCCACGCGGCTTCGCGGCGACATTCTGCGACGGCTCAATACAGAAATGTTAACCCGCGTGGCCCACCCTACAAGAAATTTGCGGCGACAATCTGGGGTGACTTCTTACCAAAAAACAAAAAAAAAGGCTAATCATAGCTGTTTGTAAAACAATCTGTCAATGATACATCCTTCGATGAACTGATTGCCACCGCCAATGAGAGGCGTCTGCGGGTAGAATTTCGGGGAATTATTTTTCCAGCTGCCGGGAGAATAGGGCAATGTAACTAAGAATTACCCCTGTTCTTGTTTGCTTTGCAATCTTCTCAGCTGTATAAAAGCTTAGAAATACCTTTTTACATTTCGCAGAGCGCTTGCACGTTTGTACTTTTCTACGGGACATGCTGTGCGTAATAAACTTCTAGGAGATTTGAAAACAAACTTCTGTGTCTGTCTTCCTGCCCGTTTACAAACACCTGCGCGAGTAAATTTTTTTTACGGGTTTCCTTCATGTTTTAAGTAGGTTAATTTAGTTCGGGACATCTTTAATAAGTTTTAGATATCCAACCTTCCACATGGTGCCCATTTAGGGTTAACGAATAATTTGCCTGGGTGCCAGATGCTAGCTTGAGAGCGATTCATTTCAACAAGCATTGGTCAGCGAAGGGAATGCCGCGGCTTTGCTTCTGCTAGAGCAAATGAGCTAGTCCTGCCTTTCGTGGCTTGATCGCGTCTGTTCATTTGCTTGTGCGTGATATATTCAGTTGCAAAGTTCGGAAAGAGCTGATTGTGGCCAGTCATCCTTGACGTCACGACGACTTGGTTGAGGTTTCGGAAAACCTTCTAGTGTATTGTGAGCCAAGCTCTTCAGACCATCTCGATGATACATAAACGAGTGAACTTATGTAGAGCCTTGGACGTCGTCAACTTATGCGGTAGAAAACTGGAGTCGTCGCTTCAGTTGGATTACAAACAATGCTCGAGAAAGAGCGGTATGTGTGTATGTATGCGGGCATATCTTTTTCAAATGACAACCCGCATGCGGATATTTTCTCATACGTAAACAAGACCTTGGGTAAGTGATTTTCAAGTACCGCTAATTATTTGAGCAATTCGTTCATTTTTGTTTTGCTTTAACTTTATTCAATAAAGGTAAAGCAGCCGTTCATTCCAACATTACTTTTAACTTCTTGATGCGCTAGTGGCTCCAATAACGACATTTTTACTGTAATAGCTTGTATTACCCTGTACCAGTTCATCTTGCTGCAAGCTGTACCATTTGAGTTACAATAATAAAAAATATCAACAGTATCAGTAAAAAAAATCAAGCTGCTTTGATTTCGGTAAGCATGACGTGAACCCTTCCTTGACCGAAGTGTTTTTCTTGTTTTATTTTGGAATAGTACAAAGAAGTCAATGCACATGTGTTCTTTTTATTATCTAATGGGAGCACATGCAGTGCTTGCAAGCTTCTCAGATTGACAAGCGTCGAATGAAAATATTGAGGTTGAAAATTTGTCGCGATTCTTCTATTTTGGTTTTATTTTAACGCATCCGCTTCCACTACATTCCGGGAGTATCAAACTCCGTACCGGAGGTACACAGTACAAGTTTTTACACATTTAAGGGAGTAACATGGGTGTTGTAGCAACTTACACCCTCGGCTACACACTTTTATCACCCTTAAATCTAGTAATACACCCTCATAATTTTACCGAAAGGGGTGCTGTTTCGTGTTACACCCTCCATGTAGTGAAGGGTGTAGAAGAGGGTGCTAAATAGATAATACGAAAAGGGTTTGGAAAGCTTCTATACGGCTCTCTTTATAATGTACAGGTTAGATTTCTGCTTGAACAGCAACAATTGTTAGCAGTCTTATTTTTATGTCAGTTGTAATTTACGCAAATAGCTGATAATAAAGTGCCTCTTTTGCATACAAGTTTTATGTTTGCAAACAAAATTTTATATATGAGTTCATATTTAATTTTCTTACAAGTTACTCCGTACTCAGAAATTGAAAACCATGGAGAAATGCTCAATACTAGCATTTTTTACAAATATTTATTGCTGGAAGTGCACAGTAAGAAAATCAGTTAGCCTCGAGTTTATATCTGACAGCATAACATGAAATAAAATAAAGTAAATATTTTCACAAATATTCATGACGTGCTGCTAGAACCTGTCACATGACCATGTCAACCTAGGTAAAATATTCATTTGAGAATAAGATTACATGCACAATAACTCACACACATAAAGAGGCAGAACCCATAATAAACCAGTCCGAGACATCCCGTACAAAAATGGTCTATGGTCGTCTATGAAAAAGTAAATGGCATTCTATCACCTCCTATAGCCCTGTGTGGTCGGCCTTAGAAATCCATAAAAACGGCTACAGCCAGCTATAGAAAAGTCTAGGTCCCTGTGTCTAAAGTCAGGGAACCAATAAATTTTCTTTACCCGCCTATAGAAAATTCTACGGTCCTGAGTCTAAAAACTCAGGGCCACGCTTCAATAATAATAATAATAATAATAATAATAATAATAATAATAATAATAATAATAATAATAATAATAATAATAATAATAACAATCGTATTAATAATATTAATAATAATAATAATATCAATAATAAATAAGTTTGTGTTTATAACTGTCCAGGGACATCCAATTGGTCTTCTTGCTGGCGCAGTTCAATAGAAAGCACAAACAGACGCTTGCGCGCGCGCAGGCACATACATACACGCGCGCGCACGCACGTACACACGTATTCACACGCACAAACGCATGCCCGCGCGCAGACACACACGCATGCACAAGCACAGACGCACACACGCATGCACGCGGACGCATCCACGCGCGCTCGCACACAGACACGCAAACAAATACAACGGAGGAAACGTTGCTTGAGTTAGTTTCGGTTTCGGTTCACACAAAAAAGAAAACCTAAAGTTTAAATAAAACCTAAGATTTACTCACTTTTTGTAATGTTGTACATTATTATTGTAGTGACATTCTTATTGTTACTAATATAATAATAATTTGCTCAGCATCGTTTAAAAAAAGAAAAAGAGACTCTTGAAGACCGCGCAAGACCATCGCTATTGCAATCAGCTTCCGTTGAGCTCGGTTGAATGGTCGTTGGAGTTCAGGAGGATTCGGAAACCTCCTTTCTTTTTACGTTTTAGCCGTTTTAGCGGATATTTTAGATATCTTCCTTACGAATACCGTGTTCAAGAATACCAAGCGATGACTGAGAGCTGGGAGACGCTGCGTCTTGCCAACGCCCGTAAGTTCAGGACGGCATGGACGACTCGTGCAAACGCCGGTAAGCAACTTTCTTTTGTTTCTGCGAAGTGGGCTGCTGTTTCAAACTTTGTCGTGTACCGTGTGCTTGCTAAGCTATGCTTCATTTTAACTATGCTTCTGCCCTGCGTTATTTCGTTATTCGAAAAGAGCGTATCTTCTTCGAAACCTGTGGCTCGCTCCCCAGTGTGAGGAAGATTGCCGTGCGGCGGAACTGTGGGCATGTTCTGGGCGCCGTCCTCCGACACTCCTCCGACGACGCTTTTGCGGAGCGTTCAAGTGCCCTCTGACGGCAGTTCAAGCATTCAGCCGCCGTCCCAAAGTGTTAATCACAGGTCGTGCTAGTTCTGACGTCTTGTCCCAACGGCCGCTCGCCACCGATTTGTTTCGTAAAGCGGGAGCGAGAAAAACGTTACAAGAGCGAGCAGAATGATTTTTTTGCCTAAGCTAATGCCTGTGCCGTAGAGACGCGCGGTCTCTTCGCGTTTGCCGAACCGGCACACTTTCTAAGTTTACGGTTGTGTGATGTAAAACAAAGAAGAGTTTAGATGTCACGTTTTTTAGTAGTGGCGAAAGCCCTTACAAAAAGCAGAGCAGCTAGAAAAACCAAGAACATAAAGAAAGGTAGAAAAAATGAACTTAAACGCCTGAATGAACTTAAACGACCTGAATATTCTATGGAGTTGAAAGACTACCACCGTACCAACTCACCCGGTTATTCTTTCTGTCAAAGAATAATAGCCAAAGTAAGAAATAAATAAATGCCAACTGTTAATTGGTTATAAATTCGTAATTTGTGCAGTGCAGCCCTACCCTACTGTACTCTTTTTATGATATGAGGAAATGTGTAAATGTATAGGACAGTTCATAGCAACCATTTATGTCCAACCCATTTTAATTAATCGTTTCTCAAGAGCTCGAAGTTATACAAAAACATGTTCTTCATAAATTAAGCCGCACCACTGAATGTACAGTAGCATGTGACTTGTATGTTCTCAGCAAAAGAAACTTGTATGTATGTTCTCAGCAAAAGAAAAGGATGCATGCAAAATGCGCCAATCATTTTGTTTCCTCTCTGTTGGAACTTCTTTCAGGTACACACAAAAGGTGGGTGTCTATGTCTAAAAGAGTGGAATTGACTTTTCCTGTAGGGCTGGAAGGCCTGACTCAATTTGGCTAGCGGCTTGAAACCTATGGGAACCTGGGGAACTGCATCAGAATAGTGAGAATGACACCCACCTTGCACTTCCTCAACGATGGCACCGTGAGGAAGGGGAGCTGCCCTAAAGTGAATGCGATGGCAGGTGGGTCGTTTCAGTGAACCCCTATACAGATGATACCAAGCAGAAAATTATTAAAAAATGTATTATTAAAAGCATGGAGTGTGAAGGGGACGGACAAGAAGGAGGAGATCAACACAGCGCTGTGTTGTGTTGGTATCCTCTGTTCCCATATTCTTCGTGATTTCTTTTTAATGATTGCCTACCAACTGGTTCAGTCATCAGCACTATAGTGCTGATGATTGAATCAGTTGGTAGCCAATAGCATACTTTTATTGAATATAGTCAATACAAGTATGCTGCTATTTATTAGTATGCATTAACAATGTGCTTACAATATAATCCCACAGTCATGCATTAATGAACAAAAATAGAAACGAGGATGCAAGCTAGCTATACAGGCTAAACACGAATAATTTATTCAAGACGGGTTCTCAGGAAGATGACACAAACGCAGAGAAGTGTCAAACACAGCTGAGTTTTAATGGGCAAAAAAGAATAGGCGACCCAAAAGAGGAAACGTAGGGGAGGACATGAAGTCACTCTTTACAATTTCTCTTTTGCTTACCACCACTTTGCGAAGGGAATTCCTTCCTGGACCTTACAGCGTTATACTGTTCACAACTCCTAACATACCCAAAAACAGTAAACGCAAAAAAGCAACCTACTAGCATCTGGGTAAATCTGATTAACCGAACGACAGGAAATGCCCTTGAGCTTTCAACCTAGGAAATAAAAAATATCATGCACAACATCAAGATTTCAAAACACAGACGGACATCACACCTGTTTCTAATGAAAAATATAGGCCATGAAACTTCTTCCACTCGATGGCAAAACACAGGGAAGGCATTCAACAGATTTCTAGGTTTCATCATTGTTATTGATTCTTTACAGTATACACTTGCGGTCACTCTCGTTGGTCAAAACTATTTCAGTAGTGTTCCATAAGGCCACACAATTATTACACTAGATCACGTGTTTTGACACAGCTGAATACAGATCTTATTTTTCTGCAACATTTATACTAAGTTCAATCGGTCCTTTATGCAGGGTTTTGTCGCATGAAATGTTCTATGGGTCGAGCGACACTTTTAGCGGTCCTTGGGAAATGTCATGCTGTAGGTTTATGTAATATTGGCTTTTCTTTGTTACTTTGTGGTATATGGCAAGCTGTATTAAATTTATTGCAGGTCCCAGCTGCACCATGCGGTGCAGCTGGACCTGCAAAATTATTTCAGTAGTGTTCTATAAGGCCACACAATTATTACATTAGATTACGTGTTTTGACACAGCTGAATACAAATCCTTATTTTTCTGCAACATTTATACTAAATTCGATCGGTCCTTAATGCAGGGTTTTGTTGCCTGAAGTGTTCTATGAATCGAGCGAGACTTTCTAGTGGTCCTTGGGACATTTCATGCTGTAGGCTTATGTATTACTGGCTTTGTTACTTTGTGGTATATGGCAAGCTGTATTAAATTTATTCCAGGTCCCAGCTGCACCAAGCGGGTAGACTCACCGTCAAAGCCCGCAAGCCGCTCTCTTCAAGCCGCACAGAGTGTCCTATGAGGTGAACAGTCATTTCTGGCGGTCCTTGGTGCATGCCGTGCTGGGGGTTTATGTAAAACTGGCCTTGTACAGTTTGATCCAGTTTTACTTAACGAAAAAGTGGACCTCTATAGTTGGATGGTGCACGGCTGCATGCACATGCACCCGGAATTTATATATATTTTATATACATATATACAAAGCTTTCTAATTTAATTCAAACAAAATTTAAAAAAAAACGGCGTGAGTGTTACTTGGATGCTGCCTTCACTGTGTGTTTGTGGGGCTCGGAGGACATTGCATAAGGGGAAAATCCTTCGCAGTATGTTATTCAAAACTAATTAACCAAAATTTTAATAATATGTTTAATAATGGTTTCATGGGATATGTTTCAATTCTAGTTTCAGAGGCAGTGAATATTAAAGACTAACCCAATTGACACAATTTGCGAATGGCAACAATTTCGAGATATTCAATGCTAAAAATCTGCCTTTTCGTCGCCCAATTTCAAAATCTTGCGCTCAGAAGGCCTCAGGATGTCGTGCGGACGTGGTTGCTTCGGACGCACCTTCACTATCCTGGAAGTATGACGCCGATGCTTCCACTAAGGACACACTGTCGAGATAATGACGATCGTACCCGGTACGACTATGTCACTCTTCTACCCACCATTAACGGCACGAATTCTTGAGCCCAAGCTGAGCGCGGTTTTTGCATCAGACATTAAAAACGCAAAAGTTGGACAATGAATACCTCGAAGCCGCTTGGCTTTTCGTGAATTGTTTAAATCGGGATAGCCTTTAATATTGACTGGCTTTTAACACTGCAGTTGCAACATGGTCCATAAAGCCATTAATTACAAAGCTAACAGATTTTGGTCAATTCGTCAACATACTGTGACAATTATTCCCTTTACTAATGTCCGCCGAGTCCCACGAACACGCAGTGAAGAAGACATCAACGTAACTCTCACGGCCTTTTTCTTTAAATTCTGTTAGCTTCCAAATAATGTGCTGTGTATACATGTAAAACGACTTGTAGGATGTAATCATGCGCATAATTATTACGAAGCTTTGCTTTTCACCCACTTAAATATTGAATTTTTATCGCAACCTTCCATACATAAGCAAACCATCCAGTTTGGTACTGAAAATGTATTCTATTCGGCAATAAAATCAACAGACTACTACTTGGTTCGCCTTTGGCTTTATACTTAAAATAATAGGCATGTGCGAATCCTAGATTTTGGGCTTAAAGTGAATAATGATTTGAGCTTGTTAACTTTTCAGTTGAATATCACATAAATTCTGCACCTCTCTCTATGCCGGCGAATTCTGGGTCCATTCACATCAAGTCATCCAGCAGCCGCAGATTACTTTTAGGGCCACCGAGATTGTTCTTCTTTTGACGCAGACAGCTCATTTTATATTTTGTCAGAACACTTTTGTCTGTCACGAATTCGAGGGGTGCAGCAAGGTGCAAACTGAACAATGTCTCATAGATAGCTGTAAAAATATATTATCACGAGCACCTTTTTATATGCAACCCCCCCCCCCTCCACCGTTGAAAACCACAACCGTCAACCTCGCCACGCTCGTCGCGCTGCGTGCCGGATTTTCGCTGCTCCGGTTGGTGTTCAGACGGGGGAGCTCATGTGGTCAGCCACTGGACATGAAATGTAGATTGTGAAAGTTAATTTTGACAGCTACATGCGAGACATTATGTTTGCTGTCTTCTGTAACCTTCATCTTTGGGTTTTTCAGTATAGAGGAGGAGGCAAAAAAATTAACATTGGCCAAGGGACAAATATTAGCATGTACCGTTATGGTCAGTCGGCAGCCCTATACGGTTCATAACGCAAGGTGGCGAGGTGAGAAGGGTGCGTCCGTGGCAGACATAGATTGTAGCACCTGAGCTCCCCAACTTTTGTCGGCGTTTGCCCCTTTTTTTCTTTTTAAAACTTGCCTCCCTTTGGCTATGTTCGCTGATACCGTTAAGAACCCATTATCGCACCCAATGAACGCTGGCGACCGATGACACCGCCTGACAAAGCGTGTCTGCCCAAACGTTCCTCCTGTTTGCCTTCTGACTCTTTTGGACACATTGTTTCTCATCTGTGCATCCTCTTACCCAAACAATAACCTTAAATGTGCACAGGAAGGCTGCTGTCTGCAGAAAGAAAACCGGCCGCTGTAAAAGCGAAATGTAAGAGCAAAGCAAAAAATCACTCTCATTGCGGAAACGAACCAGTGATGCGTCGGATTTTTGGCGTGGCTTCTATTTTTTTTACCTCCAAACCTGTCAGCTCATTTCCAACAATAAATGTAAGAAGATACACAAGTCTAGCAGCGTATCATAATACATCGCAAAAGTATTTCACTACAGAAACACATAGATTTCGCAAATGCATCTTGGTACAGAAATAGAGATACCCAAAAGTGTCGCTAAGATTATATGGCAATACTTTCATGTCGTGATGTTGCGCCGATTGTAATTCCTCAATCGTTTTACATTGCTGTAGACGCCGGTTATTTGTTTAAACATAAGCACTGTATGTCTGTGTGGAGGCTGATGCTCATGGCCTTAATTGCAGCGAATAATAGCAGTTGACGAGAGCAAACATGTTTTGGCCTTCTACATTATTGCATGTTGTGCTTTATCCCTTTACTTAACGCAGGGCGAGAACATCCCACCGACACCATGTGTCCTCTACGCCAAGCAGGAGCTGGACGATGCAGACTTTCTTCACCTTGGTGTGGATCGTGAGCGCTTGTTCTCAGTTTTTACTGCAGAAGAGGGGCTGTGCATGTTGTTGGCAGCATAGTGGCTGTTCAGCATCCAGTGCGAATGCAAGGCCTCCAACGCGCTGGTTGCTCTGGAGAGGCTTTTCTTTGACTTGTGGGACACAACTCCAATGACAG
This sequence comes from Ixodes ricinus, assembly GCA_037355805.1. Classification (NCBI taxonomy): domain Eukaryota; kingdom Metazoa; phylum Arthropoda; class Arachnida; order Ixodida; family Ixodidae; genus Ixodes; species Ixodes ricinus. Next base: position 3,469 of record JAZHYW010017650.1, on the reverse strand, counting down.
TCGTAATCAAATTTTTGAACAAAGTTTGCAGACAGGTATGTGGTCGAAGAGATGTTTTGTGAGCCGTTTTAAAAGTTTATAATGTACTTTTCTCGCCAGCATTATCAGGTTCATTTTTTTGCTTCCAGAATGAATGATAGGTTTTATGGAGGCATGTTTTTTTTTTCTTTCTTTAAATGTTGGGCACCTTCTGTGATAACTTATGCTGACCTCCTGAAGGCGAGGTGCTTAGAATTTAGCTGTACGAGTTCCTCATCCATAGTCGTCTTCCAGAACTTTATAATTGTGATTGTACGTGAGCAAGAGGATAGCGTCTTCTACTGAAACATTTGCTTTTTTGCCGTAGAGTGCAAGTTCATTATGTGATATATTTCGTTACATGTTTGCAGATAGCATTCTTTATGTCATAAAATGGCATACATTGTATTTTTCATTTGTCTTTTAGGGTTCAATAAATGTTCAATTTAACACATTCTAATTGATGTCGTAATGAGCTTCACTTACTGAAATACTGCTGTGGTTCAGTCAAAGGCTAGACCACCCCCTCTACCCTGTTTCCAATTAGTGATCAGATCCGCATAAGAAGACTAGTTATAAGGGAAGCGTGTTGCCTGCAATCCTCTGAAACAAACAAAACATGTCACTTGATCTCCAAACAGGAATGCTCCCCTTGCCTCGTTTGTGGGTGCCCATGATGCTTAGAATGATTCAGCCGTGCAGTATGAGGCTTGGGGCCACTGCTTGCTCACTTAGAGTTCGAGAAAGGGGGCGCCGTAGCACTTCCCAATTGCCCCCGGAGTTATGATCTGGCTTGCAAGGAGCTCTTTTGTATTACTTCATGAGTTGTGTTCAGTGTGACTCATTATTTCTTTATCACGTGGCTCGTATGTGGTGATGTGGCAATCCCTCTAAGTGAAAAAAGTGTAAATGTGTTCAGTAAACATGATAAGCTGTAAATCATATAATAATAATATAAGAATATGCAATACCGTATATGATTTTTGTACAATTTACAAGTTCTGATAATTGTATTGGACACAATCCTATATTATTTTCACTGGGGCCTATACTTCATTTCACCCTTCGTCCGAGTGCGGCGGACGCTACCAGCCAATCCAGCGTCGAGAGAGTGTCATGTGACCTTGAACTTCACTTAACCAAAACGTCGCGTGATACTCTCCCGGCGCCGGATTGGCTGGGGCGGCCCAGCATCCACTGGGCCACCCCAGCGGGCGCCCATTCCATGCCAAGCACCCTTTTCCAAGGGTGTTAGCAAGCACCCATTATGAAGGGTGCTTGCCTGAACACCATGAGGGTGTTAGCCCAGGACAAACTGATTTACACCCTTAAGTGTGTACAAACTTTTACTGTGTACTCAAGGCTTCTCTTTCCCATTAGTGCCAGCAAGCTTGTGTAAAGTGAAAAATATTGTAACTGAACATCGTTGCACGGACCCTTCAACTAAAGTTACTTTTTTTTTACTCCTGCATTACCGAGGGATCTTAATTGTAGGACCATGGATGACTGGAGTTGTGGTCGCAACCAGCGTCGTAAGACGTAGTACTCAAAAAGTCCAATAAATATTAAGCAACCTTGCAGCAGCTTCGCTTGTCATTAATATGTAAAGGTTTTTGGGGTTGAGTTCTCCACCTTGAGCTCCCAAAATTCTTGACAGTCTTCTGAGGAACACCAACATTTTGTGGCCGTCTGTGATAAATTGTATATGAAGTGTATAACTACAGCCACTTTCGGCCAGTCACTGGCCGAAAGTCAATGGCCAGTGGCTGGCCAAACGGGAATGGCCAGGAGCTGGTCAAAAGTGAATGGCCACTGGCTGGTCAAAAGTGACTGGCCAGAGTGGATGGCCAGTGACTGGCCAAAAGGGAATGGCCAGTCACTGGCCAAAGGTGAATGGCCAGTCACTGGCCAAGCGTGAATGGCCAGTCACTGGCCTAAAGTGAATGGTCAGTGGCTGGCCAAAGGTGAATGGCCAGTCACTGGCCAAACGTGAATGGCCAGTCACTGGCCTAAAGTGAATGGCCAGCGACTGGCATAAAGTGAATGGCAATTCACCAGACGAGGACCAAAACACTGCTATTGCCGAGCACTTTGTCCAGGGATCGGCCGTCGAAAATCTGGTTGGCCATAGTACACTTGCCAGCGATGGCCCATTCACAACGTGGCATTGTGGGTCAGCACGGCAATTTGTGCAGCACTTTCATCATAATTACCACGAAACGGAAGCGATTTCCTCTATCAGATAAGCTCACAATCCTTGAGCACCTGGACAACGGTCAAAGACAAGTGGACGTTGCGGAGGACCATGGGATTACTCCATCGATGTTGTCAATTATAGAGAAGCAAAGGTCGAAGTTTGAAGGAGAAACGGCGTTCAATTCCAACAGGAAACGACTCTGCACGGGATATTTCAAGCCAGTGGACGATGCCGTTTCCAGTATGACTTCCTCACAGCAACAAGCTGTTCCAGAGGAAGTGCAAACAACATAGACTCTCTGGAGAGCTTTGTTACCTCATGCACATTAAGAGCGGCGGGCAAATGAAAATTATATATATATATTTTTTGTTTCAAAATAAAAAAAAGCAGCAAACTTAAATGTTATGCACTTTTTATATATCGATGTACATGACTCCATAAATTGCATTTCACACTTTTGACTCGGCATAACATGCCCTATGCTGTTCGGTATTCTAGTGAATATATTCTGTTTTGTAAACTTTCCAGCTAACTGAATTATTTCCTTGGGTCCCTTGAAGCTCGCTCACGTAAGAGTTTACTGTATGAGTTAATCTGCAGCATTACCAGTCATAGGCTATTTTGTTCCTGAAATAGAAGGGCTGTCAGACTCCTGACACCAGATGGCAAGTTCATTTAACAGCTTAGCACCCATTGTGACCATTGCTGCACGTGTTAGTAACTAAATCATCGGTTTAAAATGCATGGTTTAGCATTGCGGAGGATGCATCTGCTCCTCACCTCTCCCACTCTCAACCCGCTCAAACTGAAATATTTTGTTGACACCAGGTACATGGAGGGAGTACGTCAGGTACTTTGCACAGTAACCAGGAGAGTCGCACCTCCCGTCACCAGCAAGGTAGAGGGGATGGTCGTGGAGCTCGTCCAACACCTTGCCCTGCTCGTCCATCCACACATGTAGAAGGCAATACTAAAATGTTTGATACTGGCCAAAGAACTGTGGTGAAACACTGCGTTTTGATGATAAAAGCATGCATGACAGAGCTCATCAGGTGGCATCATGTTTATCACCTGCTCAACAACGGGGACCGAAATGGCTCGCTGGTAGTTGAAGAAGGTCTTGCTTCAGATGACTTGTGCGTTCATCAAACTGAACAGGCGCAGAATTTTGGTTGGAGAGGCCACCGTGAACAGCACAAGCGCTGAGATGAGGCAGGTTTCAAGGGCACTGCCGTTTATGGACGGCTGGCTCTC
>JAZHYW010017649.1:0-38212 GCA_037355805.1 Ixodes ricinus | reverse complement strand
TGCCAGCTCCGCGCACCCCGGGATGAACTTCCGATAAAAACCGACAATCGCTAGAAACATCTGAAGGCTGTTTACGTCAAGCAGCACTGCATAAATGAGGATGGCCACCGACATACCGTCATTCGGCTTCAAGACACTGTTGTCAACGATAAATCCTAATAGATGAACTCTCGGGGCTGCAAGTTGCATTTTATCTGAGATGATCGTCAACCCAAGCCTCCCTCATTCTACTAAGAACAATCTCGAGATGAGATACTCGCTTTTCAAACGAGTTCGAGAATACAAGGACATCGTCCATGTACAGCATGGGAAAGTTAAACTTCGCGTCCCCCGGCACGATGTCCATCAGCCGCTGAAAAGTAGACGGCGAATTGGATAATCTGAACGGTAGGCGGGTAAACTCAAACAACACCCTGTGACAGATGAACACTTTCTTTAGGACGTCGTCTTGTGCTACCTGGATCTGCAGGAAGCCTATTCTGTAGTCGAGCGCGGTAAAGACCTTGGCGCTATCCAGCGAGTACATGATGGACTCAATAGAAGAAAAAGGGTACGCGTCCCTTGTGGTCCTCTCATTGAGTCGGCGGCAGTCCAGTGAAAGACGGGATATCCCGTCCTTCTTCGGAGCTTACACTACCAAAAATGCCCACGGGCTTTGTCACGGCATTACGGCCTCCGTGTCCAACCTTTCATCGACAAACTTATCTGGGAGAGCTTGCTTGGGCACACTCAGCGGTCTGGGATTACGAACCCACGGCCTAGCGTCTCCCGTGTTTATGTTATGTTGCAAAACACATGTGACTCCCGGCCTTTCAGAAAACACAGCTGCGTGTCTAGACAAGGTATCCGCTAGCGACCACCTTTGTTCGGCTGGCCTGTCGAAAAAAACCACGATCTCTTCGACGTTTTGTGGTACGGCGCGCGCAGCTAACACCTGCTCCAGGCGGAACACAGCGATTGAACATTCCGATCCCTTCCTCACACTAAGTAGGGCTACAAAGGAGATGAGATGGGTCAGCGGGTTGTAGTTGTACTCGTTATTCCTTATGTATAGAATGATTTCCTCTCGGCAAGCGAAGTCCTGTCCCAAACTAATGGGGATTGACATGCCCGGCACGTAAACAAAGCGCTGCCTCCTTCGTTTGCCGTCAAAACCGAGGAGAAGGCTCACCGCGCATTGCGCCTCGGCCGATCCCGCCGCTAAGCCAAACGGAGTTGGAACTTCGCGCATACAACTGTTTCTCTTGCGGCGGTACGTGTACAAAGAGTCTCCGATGAGAGAGATGATCTCGCCGGTGTCGACTAATACTAAATAATCTGGGACACTGATTTCTACCCAAGTGTACGGACCCGCTTGAGGTGTCGAGTACTGAGCCCGACATGCCAAAGGCACGAATGCTATCCGATCGCTGACCGCGAGTTCCGCCCTGTCGACGAACTGACCTGGGGCCTCGGCAGCGGCCGGCGACCTTGTTTCGGGCTACCCGATTACTACCTTCTGCCCCGTGCGTTTTCCGTGAATCCGGATTGGGCCGCTGCCCACGTGCATTGCCGCCTGCTGTGCCCACGCTGTAGCACCTGAACAATAAATTACCATTTATCTTCCTTAAAGCTTCTTCCCTACTTGGGATGTCGCTGTCTCCCCTGTTTTATTGTTTCAAATTTGCGTCTTTATAAAGTTATTACCGATTGGTCTATTTCGGACTTTTCATTCATTTTAATTAGTTTAAACATGTTATACTGTCGAGTGATACAAATAGAGACACGAATGTTTATTTGTTTCATTTTTCGCTCTCACTCAACAACTGAAAAAAAAAAACTGTGCGCCTGACTTGCCCTCATGATGTTGCATGCTACAGATCTGTTAACGGAACGCGGTGCGCCGCCTCGCCGTACTCTGTTGTCGCGGCCGCCATCGTCGTAACGCGCCGCGTCTGCGCCGTAACTGACCGAGCGCCCCCCCCCCCCTAATACCCCACTCCGCCCCCTTCGGGGTTGCACCCCGGCTGAGTTTGCGCTTCTTGCCTTGCGCCTTTGCTTCAATCTTAATGGGTCCAGGGCCCGAGGCGGAATGGCTCCGCCACCCCCGTTATCCGCGACGCCCACCTACGCCGTACGCGAGCTGACATAACCGTCCGCTGCGCTTTCTGTCCACGCGCAACCCAGCTCCAAGTACTCCTCGGCCATATGAGGGGGCCGATACTGCAGCTCAGCGCTCGCTTCAACCGTGCGCGCCTCTCTCGCCAGTGCTTCGAAATCTGCGAAATCGCCTCCTCGCATATACGCCTTGAATCTTGAGTGGCACTGGCGGATCGTCTCGCTACTTGCACTGCGTTAGGCACGGAGGGTTCGGCCCTCGAGCAGTGCTCCTGAAGTGCACGAACGTACTCCACGAGGCTCTAATCCGGGTGCTACGTGCGGCTCGTCAGCTCGTCCCGAATCCGCGTCTCGTAGTCGGGGGAAGGAATTTCACCCGGAACCACGCCTGGAAGTCAGCCATTGATTGCAATGGCGTTTTCAGCCGTCTCCAACGCACGGACTCTGCCATTAGTGCAATCGGCATGATCTGCAGGAGGGCTGTTGTGTCCAATTCCCCCAAAGCGGTTACGTGCGTGACTAAATCCAGTAGAAAATCGTGCACCAATTTTTTTGTCGAAGTACCCCGGGTACTTCGGCGTAGGTACTTTCAACAGCGGGCGGGGTATCCAGAAAGGCGCGGCACTCGCGACGCTTGGGGCTGTCCCCATCTGCCGCGACATCGCGTTCATCATCGGTGTCATTGCCATCAACTCACTCGCGACTAGCACGCCTTCCGCCAACCATGGAACTGGGGCCTAAGTCCCAGTCTCCGGGGGCGTGCTGGAACCTATGTCTCCGCCAATCGCAGGAGGCTCCGCGCTATCACGCCCAGGCTCGTTCTCCGATGAGCTGGACGTGATCCGCGCGCTGCTGGTCGGCCTGGTGTTGCCCATCGTTGGTTTCTAAGAAATCGAACGATCAACACACGCTACGCTCAGAAATTTGCGAAACGCAACCTGCGCGACCTCTTCAAGCCCGTTGGCAGACTTGCGCTTGACTCCGTCGGAGTTAAACAAGACCGGTTTTTACGCCTTTTGTGACGGCTTACGGCCTGCGGCATTGCTGCTCATCTGGTCGTAAGCCGTCCTAAGAAGCTTAAGAACTGGTCTTGCTCAGTCGGTTTGAGTCAAACGCAAGATTGTGAACAAGCCTTTAGGGAAAAGCGAAAGCAACTGCCAACAAATCGGGCCCACGTAGGGTGCCAGATTCTGTGGGCCGCAACCTAATCGACGCCAAATTGGGATGTACTTCGCTCGCTCCCCAATGAGTCTCTCACACAGTGCGCATTTCTCGAAACAGTTTCCTGAAACTCACAAGTTTTATGCCGGAAGTCCTTTGTTATTATGATAATAGTGATAAACAAAATAATAATTCAGAGGGTGGTGTATTTTGTTCATTATTTGAGCAACTAATATCCTATAACGTTTCAGTCAATGACAGGTGATAATCCATGCATATCATAACGCCTCATATTCTTTCAGGGATTCCCATGGTTTCGAAACCAATCATCTGCACGTACGGGATTCGGTTAGATCCTTCGAATGTTCCAACGCAGCCTGGCGTATGCGACTACATTTTCTTGGACAGCCTATATTGTCAAAAACCTCGTGTAACCATCTTTGACGATGAATCCCCGAGCTTTCGGTGGCTTTTGGGCGTCATACAAGACTATCCAACAAATACGACAAACAAGACTGAATTTGGGCTCTTTATAAACTACAAGTAGGTTTCGTTTAATTTTTTCTAAATATTTTAACTTGTTTGAATAGATCAAAAATTTCACAGTTTATGATAATACTTTCCTATAGTGAAGTCAATATACCATTAAACAGTAAATCTGAATATGAATTTACAGCTTCGGCCACATTAACATTTGAAAAAAAGAAACCTTTCTTTGTGAGGGTCATTTTTATGTTCAGTAATTACAGTTCGTGACAATTAAACATAAACTGGGAGACAGAAGAATTTCCTGAAATACAAAACTGCGAATGGAAAGTCAATATTTCCCAATAAGGCTACATCAAAAAGGAATATCACAGCGATGGTCGCCAAAATCCGCATGAATTTTGGCGATTCATTTAACGTCACCATATTATTTTACTGCTTCCGGTAAGTCTATTTCAGAGTATACCTTTAATAAATCAGTCGGCATAATGTTTTCTTGGAAATTCATATGCGCAAAATTATCATCCTTCAGAGCGATAACTACGTCAGGGTGCTTGAAGATAAGATTGAACACACAGTGTCTTGACATTTTGTAATCACGTTAGATGTTCAGCATTCATATTGTGAGGGTGTCTGTGCAAGTACTCCAGAAGTACAAACAGCGGCGGTTGCTCCGTTAGAATCTATTTGCTGAAGAAGAAGCCCCTCAAACGGAGCTCGCGCTCCGAGTTCGAGAATTGCGCGGAGCACCGCATGCCGCATTTCCCGTGGCGTTTCTTCGCCATAGATGCACCCAGAACGAGGAGGCCATCCTCGCCGTCGGTTGTCAGGGAGGGCTTGTACGTGGAAAAAGGGCTTGATGCGGCTGACCTGTACTGTGTGTGGGCCATGGCTTCGGCAATCATTTGAAGGGGTCGTAAGTTCAATGATGTAGTTTACCTTATATGTCTACTGAAGAATCCTGTATGGCCCTTTGTATTTCGGTACAAACTTTTCGTACAGGCCAGTTTGAAGAAGTGGTTTAGATATGATGACAAGTTCATCTGGCGAGAAGTGGATCTCTTTGTTGTAAGCACGGTAACAGAGTTTCAAGGACTGTTGGTGTTCTATGGTCAGTGCACGGGCAAGTTGTCAGATGGTTTTGGAGCAGGAGGCGAGCTGATCTAGGTAAAGGTCCTGTTCATAGTCATTGCGATAGTGAAAATGTTGTCCAAGGTAGATGGTAAGTCTCTGTCGTACGCCAGCTGAAATGGGAGGAATCCCGTGGTTGACTGATAGGCCTTGTATATTCGAATTGTGACAAAGGGCAGGGTTTATCCAAATCTGAGTGCTCAGAGTTGATGTTCATGAAAATCATGTCCCAGGGAGTGTGGTTGAAGCGTTCGGCAATCCCATTTGTTTGGGGGTGTAACGGGAAGGTCATGCTATGGTTGACATTAAGGCGTCGAGTAGTGCCCAAACAGTTTGTGCTAAAAGGGAGCGTCCGCGGTCACGAATGAGGACTCGTGGGGCTCCATGACGTAGAAGAATGTTGTAGAGGAGAATCGGTGCATTAGCTTCAGCGATGGCATGTTGGAGGAATGCGGTTTCCACGCATCGGGTGGCGTGGTCGATGGCGACAATGACCCAATGATTGCCAGTGGTCGACACGGGAAGATGGCCAAGGAGGTCGATACCGATCACTTCGAAGGGCTTTTGTGATGGGCTCTAAGGTTGTAGTAGGCCGGTTAGTAGGGCTGATGTATGCTTGCAATATTGGCATTGTGGAATGGACCGAAGGTGTTTGCGAACGGTGCGATACATGCCGGGCCGAAAAAAGCGTTGACAAAGTATGTCGTGTTTCTTGAAGAGACCTAGGTGGCCCGCAGTTGGATCGTCATGCGAAGATCGCAGGAATTAGGAATACAAATTGGGCGGAACCACAAAAATCCAGCGACGGCCTTCGGGCATGTAGTTGTGCCGGTAGAGATGGCCGTCAATCATGGTTGTAAACCGACGGTTAGTAGACGGTTGTGTCCCTTCAAAGTGGTCGAGAATTCGTCGTACCCAGGGGTCCGAGCGGTCAGCGGAGAGCGATGCGTCATTTGGGAGGGCGGCACGAATGAAATATGGCATAGTGCCTGAAGACTGACATGTGGGTGTTGTCTTTGATGATACTGTGCAAAGCGAGAGTGCGTCGGCATGATATACGTGCGTCCGGACTTCTGCGTAACATTAAAATCGTATTCATGAAATCGCAGGTTCCAACGCCCGAGGCGAGCAGATATGTCTTTGACAGTCGCAAGCCAGCATAGTGCGTGCTGATCTTTCACGTTAAAGTGACGGCGGTACAGATATGGGTAAAATTTGGTTATGGCCCAAAAAACGGCAAGACATTCTCGCTCGGTTGTAGAATAATATACTTCGGTTCGTGTTAAGGTACGACTAGCGTATGCAATGACAACCGGGAGACTTTTAGGTGTGTCACTGTAGCAGTACTGCTTCTAAACCATGACCACTGGTGTCAGTTTGTATGGACGTAGGAGCCGCAGGGTCGAAATGACAAGACAGGAGATTGTTGTGAGAGCGTTTTACCGAGAAGCAAAAGCAGCCGCGCAGTCTTGTGTCGATATAAATGGGATATGAGTTTGAAGTAGTTGATGCAACGGCGCAGCGATTGGAGCAAATCCTTGAACGAAGCGACGGAAGTACGATGAGAGCCCGAGAAAGCTGCTTCATTAATGTATATTCTTTGGAACATGAAATTGGTGGAGCGCGTGCATTTCTTCGGGGTCTGGGGTTACTCCAGCTTGAGTTACGACGTGGCCTGGAACCTTGGCTTTTCAGGTGGCTAAGTGGCATTTTTTTCTGTTTAATTGGAGCCCTGCGTTGCTGACACATGACAAATCTTGAGAAATACAAGCGAGGTGATCACGAAACGTTGCTGGAAAAATCATGAAGTTATCCAAGTAACAAAAGCAAGTGGTTCATTTCATACCACGTAGCACGGTATCTATATACGTTCGAATGTAGCTGGGGCATTTGAGAGTCCAACGGGTATGACGTTGAAATCATGAAGGCCGTCGGATGTTGTAACTGCTGTTTTTCTTTGTCTTGCTCCGCCACTGGAATTTGCCAATACACTGAGCGCAAGTCGAGCAAGGAAAAGTACGAGAAGCCCTGTAGACTGTCCAGTGCATCGTCAATGCGGGGAAAGAGATACACCTCCTTGAGCCAAATTTATTTTTAGACAGCGGTAGTCGACGCACAAGCGAGATGATCCATCTTTCTTAACAAGCACGATCGGTGATGACCACGGACAGCAGGAAGGGCGAACAATACCTTTGTCTAACATCTCGTCAACATGTCTTCGGATGACTTTGCGCTCACTAAGTGATACACGGTATGGATACTGTCTTATAATTTTAGAACTTTCTGTGTGAATTTGATGTTTAACTTGATTCGATTTCCCTATGCGTGTAGATGACGAATAGAAAGTTGATCGGGATTTGTTGAAGAGATCGAGGAGCTCCTGTTTTTTTGTGGTGTCGGCTCCGCATCGTCTATGGTGTTGCATTCGTCGTTGACGGAACAGATGGTAGTTGGTGATAGGGGCGACATTGGCAAAGTGTCTTCAATAACAGTGGCGATGTGTGCACCATGAAGCGATTGGACGAGAGCAACAGAAAATCTAGTGGAAAGAAAGACGGTGTGGTCTTTTGAATTTGTAACTGCCAGTGTCGCATGTCCGTCGTGATACGTGGCAATGCTGTAAGGTAAAATTACGCCCTTACGTAAAATTACCTCATGGCGAGGTTCGAGAATAAGTTGTCCTGAAATTGGTGAAAAGGATAAAACATCAAATACCGCGGTTATATTTGGCGATAGTGTGATGTCATTGGTCATGCATAATTTGACGTATTTTTCGGAATCATCCTGTAGAGCACTCAATAATAGCTTTGGATGATTGTAAGACATAGTAACCTAAAATATATCCTACATACATTTTTAAGAACCATAAATGCAATGACTTAGCGGTGATCCTGGATGACAACTTCAGCTGTAAATAGAGCAGTTGCTAGGATTGGGTCAGTACTGGCACTTAGAAGCAAATTGTGCCGCAAGGGTGTCCTAACCTTTCGCAATTCCGTGGACACGTCGGAATGCATCACACATAGAGCGGCACCGGTGTCGACAAGTGCGTTGAAAGGATGATGATCGATGGTAATTAGAATGAGATTTGTGGGAAGCGATGGAAAGTTTGTGGTCGGTCGAGGAATTGCAGATTTACCCCCAGAAGCTGCAGGTATCAGGTTTCCGAACGAAGAGATAATCGGTGAGGCCCAGGAATCATGGAAAATCTGACCGAGGACGACGGTGCGGAGACGGTGAACGGGTCCTGGCAAAAAGTGGCGAGTAGTATGGAGGTCAAAGGATCTCACTATTATCTCTGTTCGAATAATAACTTTTCGGGAATGTTTGAGCACTGTGATAGTTGCGGGGCTTGCCGTAGCTTGTTTCGCTGCGCCAACTTGCATTTTCGTCGGCTCGACGATGTCAACAGAAGCGCGCCTTTTGTCCAGAATTTCCACAGTAGTAGCACACGGGGCGGTTAGCTGGTAGTCGGTAAAATGTGTAAGGGGGGGGGGTTGATAAGGGGTAGACGCAAGAGGCTGCGTTGGAGTGGCCATGGCTGGTGGCTGATGGCGTACCATGTCCGCGTATGTGGGTGGTTGTGGGGACAGGGAAAGGGGTGTTGTGAAAAAATGAGGAGCGACCTGATAGAGCTCATCTCTTGTGATGGAGCGAAAATTGGCGGTGGGCGAGTGGTTATTTGATGGTAGCGAAAGTTTTAAGCAGCTGGCAAGCTCCTCGTGGACGATGTTGCGGATAATTTGGTGGAGCTGATTTCCGTGAGGCAAGATGCTCAGGGCTGAGGTAGATGGCAATGAGGTGTCGGCGGTGGTGATTCTTTGTCGCCGAGCTGCCTCTAAGGACTGTCACAGAGTTCGGATGCTATTCACGTCCGCAGGAGGCTGTAACACAAAGAGGTGGACTGCCTGTTCTGCATTTCCTTTCAAAACATGTTGCACACTATCGGCTTCAGGCACGTCAACGCGGACTTTTCTGCAAAGGGTGACGATACCTTCCATGTACGAAGTGTATCCTTCTGTTAGTAGCTACGTGCGTACATTCAGGCGCCTACGCGGAGCGGCCTGGCGGTCTTCAGCGCGTCCGAAGACTTTGTGAACTCACGAAATAAATGTTTGCCATAACGTCATTTCAGCTTCGTGTTTAAGGAACCATGTTTTGGCAACTTCGTTTAGGTAAAAGATGACGTTTTCCAATTTGGTTGGGTCGTCCCATTTATTGTGGAGGCTTGCCCGATTGTAGAAGTCCACCCATTCCTCGACGTCGTCATCGCCCACGCCTTAAACGACTCGGAGGTCTCGTTGATTAAATGACATGAAAAGCGGGGGTGGGTGAGGGGGATCGCCGTAGGGTCAGATGAAGTAGATCCAGTAAGTGGCATCGCTCGAAGGATTGATGCTATCGAGGCCGGTAGTGCCGTGAGGGTGGTAAGGGGAGAGGCGGATGGGATTGTCACAAGTGATGGCGACGCAGTCGTTGTGGCATAAGTCATCGTTGACATACCGCTGGCGGCTGCTAGAATACGACTCCGGAGCTCCAGATCAATGAGGTGGGAGAGCCATTCGCCGGTGTCGATGGACGGAAAAGATCCCGGCAGACCTTTATCAAAATTTGAGTTGTCTATGCCAGTACTCAATAAGTCCAAACAGCGGCGGTTGCTCCGTTAGAATCTTTTGTTGAAGAAGAAGCTCCTCAATCCGGACATCGTGCTCCTAGCGCGACAGTAACACGAGGTACCGCATGCCCCATTTCCCGTGGCGTTTCTTCGCCACAATACCTACGCTCGTTTTTGACCGAAAAAAACATCGAGAGAAAATACTTAATAATAAAGGGTTGGACGGTCGCTTTTATGCATAACTCCTGTGAGGTGAAGTTTGGTTGCAATAGCTTGCGTAACAAATGTCTGAATGCAGATTAATCAAATATAAGAAATATTGATATTTATTGGTAAGCTGTAATATTTCGCAATATTTGTTGATTGAAAATTAAGAATTCTTTCTGTGAAACTTGCCAAACATACACAAACGTGACTGATTGTCTAAGGGCGAGTGTACATTAGGTTGAGCAGTAAAATGGGGTCATGCCTCAAAAGCGTCTGAAATAAATATGTATGCCGAACACGTTCTTCACTGGGAAGAATCTAAACCCACATTTTGCCTCATATTTTATATTTTAGTATTATTGCTAAATGAACAAATTCGAATTTTGGAATTGGAGAGATCGTCGCTGGTTGTATATTTAATATTACTGAGCTTAGATATGTTCCACAAAAACAAATACTTTTTAAGTTTGTTCTAAAAACAACAATATAAGCGCCAAAATATAATAAAAGGTCATTGTATTATTCATGTTTTAAATGTATCAAGAACCTGGTGGTTTTTCGAATAATTTACCTGATTTCGGCCACGATTTTTTTTTAATATTTATTTTTGGCATAAATTACATATCAGAGAAAAATATATAACAATTGCCTAATTAAAACTGCGATCTTGTTAAAGTTGAACGTAATGTTTCTATCGAAAAACACATGTGGATGTCAGTACAATGTAAAAATAACAAATTTTATCATCACGTTTCTATGAAATTAATATTTTTATTTCCTTTGTTCTTTTCGTTTAAAGTGCCTAGAAATTAGTCTGTATATCCAATGAAATTAAAAGGTAATATAGGGTTTGGATATATAAATTTAATAATTTTGAAGACGACATATTAGAAATCCTCTTTTAACATGCAAATATTGGTCGTCATCATGTGTAAAGCTAATAATAATTTCTTTCTGCTTCGTCAGAATATTTGTTCACCTAAATTTTTAACGTAAATAAATGAAATAAATTTAATGCACTTTTTCAATGCGATTTTGGTTATATTAGGGCTTTCCGACATGTTTTAACGTATGTTATCGAGAGCGATGAGCAGGGTAGTGCGCTCGCCCGATTATATGTCGCCTCTTGATAAGGGCTGACGGACCTGCCTCAGGCGCTTTTCTTTGGAACATGGCACACTAATAAAGATCGCCTTTTAGGACAAAATTTTTATATTGTTTCTTCTTCTTTCTGGGGGGGGGGGGGGAGTTTGGAAAAAAAAGTTACAGCTGGTCGGAGTGGTGGGGTGGGCGGCGCCCTTGCGTGAGGCCTCGGCAGGTGAGGGCCATGTCGTTTTTTTTTTCTATTTTCCGAGTGTAACTAAATTTTTGACCGAATTTCGGGAAAGACAATACAGCACCGCTTCATTTTTCTTCTGTAGTTTTCAGAGCGAAAGCGCCATGCACATTGAGTAGTTTACAAAGCCTCCAATTTTAGAACCAGTGGCAGAGCTGGGAGTGGTGTTAAAAGTATTCCAGGAGAAAAAGCGAAGTAATTAAAGCCATTAAGACGTATTGGGCTGACCTCGCCGATATTAAGGACGAGGTCGAGATTAGGCAAATACGTGAGGGAATTAAACTCAGGGCGATGAAAAAGAAATTGAAAAATTCGACTGATGAGGAAAGAAAGGTTGAACCATCAGACATCGGAGCTTTTTCTGTAGCCATTCAGTGTTTGTAGTGACCTGAGTCTCTTCCCAACGCCTCACGGAAAAAGTTGTCTCTTTGAAAAATCAGTCTCGACGAAACAATTTTCTGCTCTATAACATCCCAGACACACCTAACCAAACATGGTGGGAGTCAGAAGAAAAAGTAACAAGCTTCTGTTACACAAGTCCTCGGGGTACTCTCACGCCGTCCGCAATCGAGCCTGCTCACAGACTTGGAACGCACCGTTATAAGGGCTCCCTTCCAGGCCTATTATAGTCAAATTTTACGCATTCAAAGATAAGGAACTCGTCTCATCTAAGGGTCCCGCACTAAGGAGATCTATTTTTTTGATTAAGCGAAGATTTCACCCGAGACGTACGCGTGGCAAGGCGGGCATTGTTAGCTTTCGCAGAAAACCAAGGTCATGATTTTCGACTACGGTACGATAAGCTTTTCATCGGAAGTACTCGGTATACGTTTGACAAGGAAACTAATTCCCTGAAAGCCTTTCCAGCGTAGCGACCAAGACACAAAAAAGAGATTATCTCGACAGGACCACTCTGCCCGTCTTTGTTTGTTTATCGCTAACCCAAGAAGCATGTGCTCAAAACAAGAAGTGCTACAATCAGCTGTAAAGTTGACATTTGGGCTAGTTGGTAATCTAACATATTAAAGTATTTAGCGCACAAGGTAGAAAGTGGTGGATTAATTCGGTTTTTACTTTCTCTTCCTTTTTTCAGTAAACGTATGTGTAGGTAGCGCGATTTTCTGTCCTGTCCTTCTTTCTCTAGCTTGTGCGCTAGATACTTTAATATTAGGGGTGGACGAATATTCGAATTTCGAATACAAATCGAATATCATACATTGAATATTCGTATTCGATTCGTAAACTAAGCCTTTGGTATTTTCGAATATTCGTCGTAACACGAATATTCGAAATTAAAAGGAATATTCGAGAACGTATTCGCAAGCGTAAGTTCCGCTTTCGTTTTCGCTAAGCAAGGCGCATTGACAGCGACATAGCTGCATGTCGGCTTCAACCTAAACTGGTGGCGTAGGTGTCGGTAGCGGTAATCTGTGTTCACTTTCGCGTACGTCCACCCGTGTTATGGCGGATGGAGGTGATTGCGGGGACCCGTCTGCAAAGTGGAGGAACGAAGAGAAAATGGCACCAAAACGAAGATAGAGAAGCACTATTTAGAAATATTTTGCGAGGGTGACGGCATCGATGGCGCGATGTACAGCATGCCAGTCAACGCTTAAAACGCCCACAGGTACCACAACGACCCTTCTCAACCATCTGACAGCACATCCTGCGTTGTTGAAAGAGTATCGTGGAATTACAGCTGGTACGCCAGGAAAAGATCAACCGACGCTGACGGACTTCGTACGCCGCATGACGTCTGTCAGCCAGAAAAGAGGGTGCGAGCGCTAAATAACACGAGTCCGCTATGGTGGCACTTGATTTACAGCATTACAGCATTGTGAAAGACCGCGGATTCAAAGCAAATTTTTACAGAAGCCGGTCCTAACTATCGCCTACCACCCCGCTCTACACGCTCGTGTGTGCTTGTGACACGGATGTATGACGACACCCGAAAGAAGGTGAAAGCAGAGCCTAATAGTGCCTTTGAAGGCGGCACCACCGCTGCTGCCTTCACAAGCGACATGTGGACATCGCGCGCTAACAAAGGTTTCGTGAGCTTCACCTGCCATCTTCTCACTCCATATTCCAATATAAAGCGTTTCACACTGAACACTCGACACATGGCTGCCAGTCACAGTGCTGTGAACAGTTACAACAGCAAGGCTCAACGCCGTCAGCCGATATTTGTCAAGCATTTGACCACTTGGCCAAAAGTGCAATGGAAAGCAAAGAGCTTTCAGCTTCAGAATGGGAAGTTGTTACGTAGGCGGAGGAAGCACTGCTAAAGAGAAAGAGTGCTCCGTGTGAGTGTTGGCAAACTGTCAGGTGCTTAAGATATTTGAGTCGAGCGAAGCTTTGCATCAAATACCTGGCAATACCTGCCACTTCAATGCCAAGGAAGAGAGTTTTTTTTTCTTTCTTTTTTCTTCAGTGGCTGAAGGTGTATTTTTCGCTCAAAGGGAGCGCCTCCAACCTGACCATGTGGAGCAGTTGATTCTTCTGCATGAAAACTTGTGATCTTCCCTACAACTGGAATTTACGTTTTTGTGTTATATCCTTAACCAGTGCCTCACTGCTGTTAGCGAAAATAAAAACGCAAAAACAAAAATCCTGGTTGTAGGGAAGATTACAAATTGTCATGCATAAAAATCAACTGCAGTTCAGAAATCAAAAAAAAATTAAAAATCGAAAGTAAAATCAACCGTTGTTCCGAATGTGAAAATAAAAATGCTGCGAATAAATGCACAATACGTCGACTATTCGATATTCGATTCGATATTCGAAGCTAAATATTCGTATTCGATTCGTATTCAAAAATATTAATATTCACACACCCCTACTTACTATGCTACAATCAGCTGTTTGTTGATGTTCTGCAGATATTGTGATTATAACTAAATCTTGGTTAAACGGAGATATTGAAAATTCTGAATTACTGTTTAACCATTCGCATTCAATTTTTCGCAAAGACAGGGTGGGACGCAGTAAAGGGGGTGTTTTTATAGTGGTTGAAAATGTATTGCATGTACTAAATGTCAAGCAGTGAATGGTTGTGTTGCATTGTGGGTCCGAATAAATACGCCTTCGTTCTTTTGTACTGGTCATTGCTTGTTACAAACCACCAGAACTTCTTGGACTACCGTCCCTTGTCGAGAAATGTATGGAGTCCCTCATCGGGTTGTATGCCACAGACGTATTTATACTCGCTGGTGACTTCAAGTACCCCGAAATCGAATGATCTGCTGTACCTGCCCGCATGCCGTTCGACTTGTAGCGTTCTCTTCCCCGCTCAGGCACGATGTTTCCGTGATTGGTGCAGCGCGCACTCTCTTTTCCAAATGGTCGATAGACGAACTCGCTGCTCTGCCACTCTTGACATATTTATCACTACCAACCCGGAATGCGTCACAACTGTCAAACTCTTAGCGCCTCTTAGCGATCATTAGTGTATTTACGTCTAATTGTTTATTCCAATAATTAAGTCCTGCCCATTAAGTAAGACTGTATTTAGTTATCCTCAAGCCGACCAAAATGCTCATCTTTTTTTCTATCATGTTTTATGCCTACCTTTCTAGGGGGCTTATGAAGTAGAACTGCTGATGAAAATTGGATCCTAATCAGGAATGCACTAATAGAAGGCTTGCACACATTAGTTCCGAGAGTTTATATCAGGTCATTTACCGAGCGCCCTCGGTTGTCTCTTCGTCTCAAACGGCTTCTCAATAAAAAGCAAAGGCCCTATAGTCGCGCAAAGCTCATAAAAATCTCATCAGCGTGGTTTAAAAACGGAAAATGCGCTACGACATGTGAGTATGAAATTAAGAAAGCTAAGCATAAGTTCTTTAAGATAGACCTCTTTAATTTACCGAAAACAAACCCCAAGAAATTTTGGTCAACTCTAAAACCCAAGCAAATCAGACCATCCCCCCGCAGCGTTGACTCGGGTGGAAATGAGCTCTCGGGAAGAGAAAGCAGTGAGACACTCAAATCTTATTTACCAATGTTTTCACAGAAGAGTCTTTTGCCTTACCCTACCAAACGCCCCAATATACAATCGCAACCAGTATGGACCCTATTTCTATTACAGTATTTGGCATCAAGAAACTGATTGATAACCTTCCCAATAATTCTGCCCCAGGTCCGCGCGATATCTCGACAAAATTGATTAAAATAACTCAAGCCTGTTTCCTGTATTATTTTTATGCAAGCTTTCCCAAGAGTCCATTGACTCCGGTGACGTACCCCCTGACTGGAAACATGCTCGAGTTAGCCCAATATTTAAAAGCGGTGACAAAGATTGCCCCACGAATTATAGACCCATTTCCCTCTCCTGTGTTGCAAGTAAGTTGATGGTGCATATTGTTTACTCAAAAAGTATAAACTTCATGGTTCATAATGCTCTACTGTTTTTAAACCAGCACGGTTTCCGGCGGTCGCTGTCCTGTGACACCCAGTTTTTTTTCTAATTTACAGCAGAAATTTAAAAAAGCCTTCACCTTTGTACTGAAATGCATGCTATTTTTCTGACCTTTCAAAAGCGTTTGACAAGGTTTCTCATCACCGCTTAATATTAAATTTACGTTAGCCAAAATTGCAGAAACTCTGATCAACTGGATAACTAATTTTCTTTCAAACCGAACACAGTACGTCGCTTTTAACAACAGTTGCAAGTCTTGTATAGAAGTTAAATTCGGAGTACCTCAGAGAACCGTGCAGGGTACTTTAATATTTCTCATTTACGTTAATGATTTACCTTCACTAATTAAGTCTTCAATCAATGTATACGCTGATGACTGTGTCGTGTATTCTAAAATATCCGATCCTACTGATTGTGCGCAACTCTAAGCCGATATACACGCTATCGAATCTTCGTGTGAAAAGTGGCAGATGAAAATAAACGTAAATAAAACTAAACAATTGACGTTCACTACAAAACGTAACACAATAGACTTTCAATGCTAACTTTCCGGTAATACGGTCGAAATTGTATCAACTTAGAAGTACCTCGGGGTTTACTTAACAAGCCGTCTTTCATGGGAAAACCATATAACTAACATTGTCAGCAAAGCTGACCAGACGCTCGGCTTTTTGCGACGGATCCTTTTCCTTGACGCTAAGGAAACTAAACTTTTACCATTCACTTCCCTTGTTCGTCCCCAGCTGGTGTACGCCTCATCGGTTTGGAATCCTATTAGTTTTTTCTAGAAGAGATATTAGGGGAGTCCGAAACAGAGCGGTACGGTTTATTCACACAAATTTTAATTTCATGGCTTGTGTCAGTGGTCTTAAAATTCAACTTCGCCTCCCCTCTCTTAAAACTTGTAGGAAGATATCCGCCTTAACCATTCTACATAAGTTTTACTGTCATCTTCTTTTGCAGGGATTTTTATACTGCATACGCGCAGCTCACACCTCCCGTCGCTTAGATAACTCCTGCAAGCTTCTTTTAAAGATGCCTTGGACAAGTATATTTAAAGTTTCTCCTCTGAAGCTTTCTATTAATAACTGGAATAATTATAAGACTCAATGAGTAAATATATTGCATATCTCAAAATGAGAAGTACTTGCCACCTTTTACGGCCTGTAGCCCATCTGTATTTTGTCATCTGTTCGTATTTTTTATCTTGTTTCGTGTTTGTGCTGTGTGCCTGACTCGTACAAGGACTGCCTGCCCCCTCCCACCTTCCTGACGTAAAGCCCCACGTGGGCATTTAAGGGATCAATAAATAAAATGAACGTAAATGAATGCGAAAACATTCGTATAAGTAGCCTATTCTTACAATATGCGCGCCACGCGGAGCTCGGCCGTGCGGCATCTTGGGAGTCTGCCTGGGCGGGCTCTGATGGTTCTGCGGCCGGGCCACTGCGCCACGGAAAAAGGCTTCTCTGTGAGGTGGCGTTCCTAGGAACTACGTCGCGTGCCAACCAATTGGGTGGCCGCCACAGATTGCAGGCTTTGCTTCAGGGGAAAGGGGAATTAAGGTGCATTTTGGTGCAGCTTTAAAAGCTGATAACGCCGGTTCCCTCCATGGGGCAGTTAATGCGTTCGCATTAATAGTTTAACAATTTTCAGTGTTTACTGAAGTGCCATAGTCAAGAAATTTACGTTAGATGTGACTACTGACTTGAAAATGTGTGGTTTCATCTTTTGTCTCTATTTCAAAGAGTCTTAACCTGATCGAAAAGACCATCAAGAAAATCTGAAGGTCCATCAAACTTTCGTGATGGTCCATCAAACTTCCCTGATGGCCCATCAGGCTTCCTTGATAGTCCACCAGACCTCCTGATGGCGCCTGATGGTCTATCAGACCCTCCAAATAGACCATCAAAGGGATTGTGATGGTCCATTACGCTTCCTTGGTGGCATCTGATGGACCATCAAGGGCGTCTTAATGGGTCCACCAGGCTTTCCTGGTGGACCATCAAAGCGTTTGACGGTCCGCCAGAAATTCGTAACGGCAATTAACACAGTATTAGTAATCCCGCTCATACCATCAGAATTGACTGTTCATTGTCCAACAGGCTTACTTGATGGTGCCTGATAGACCTTCAAACATTTTCTGATGGTGGCTGATGGACAATTAAAGTCTTCTGTTTGTAGCTCAGAGACCTTGAAAACGTTTGTTGCGGCGACTGACGGACCATCGAAACGTTTTGATGCATGTCGCCCGGTGAGACCATCAGGATATATCGATAGACCACCAGAACGAAAAAAAGGCTGATGGTGCTTCTCATGACATATTGCGGTAATGGAAATAACCTGACTATATTCAGGGGTAACAGAAGTGGCCGAGAGATGGCGCTAATGATCTCACGTCGTTGCGCGTGCCTGACTTTCATTCGGTGTGTAACGCTGACAGCGGCGTGGCTCGATAACAGTGTGTTCAATCCGTAATAATCCGCCTCAACAATTGTCCTAGGATACTCGAACGGTAACCAAGACACCTTATAAACTCAGGTATGTTTTTGCAACCCTAGTTTTGTTTTAAATTGTTTTATTGTCCGTTGGTGAAACAATTTTTTGATCCGCTTTGTATGTCAAGTAGATCATGTGTACAATCTAAGTGGCAGAAAATGTGCCGAAAAACGCACTTTGCTTGATAGGAAATTCATTTACTAGGTGCCGGTGTACTGTGAACTAAATTTTCGCGTGAAAAAAAACGTTTACAAATCCGCGAATGCGGTAATACGAGGCTTAGTGTATTGCATGCTGTCAACGGCGTCGTCATGCCCAGCATGGACGATGGGGACAGTGTAGATAGCCCTGCAACGGACACTGTTGAAATTACTGTGCGTCTTGGAGTCTCGAAAGTTGTGAGCGGATAAAACGCATTTTCTCGTCCATTTTGTTTTTGCCGTTTAATAATTCACTGTTCAATTATTTTCAAATAGAAGTAATAACATGCCATAACCTAAATACAAACTTTGTTTTCAGGTTTCTACGGCATTTCGGAAAGTATCCTAACGCTACGGATGTTCCTTTTTGAAATAATAATAGGCCCAGAATAAAGTTCACAATTGACCATAATGGAATCTTTGTCTTCTGCCGCTAAATATATGAGATTGGAAATTCATACCGACCAACAAACCATCAAACCATTAGTGTCCCAAAAATACGACCGACCATCGCACCATCAAACCATCAAAATATAACACCATCAAACCATCATACCATCAGGCCATTAGACCATCAATGTCCCAAAATACATCAGACCATCAGCCTGATGGTCTTTTCGACTAGAGGTTGCCGTGCCCGTCAGATTCTAATTAGAGTCGACTGTACTGTGAGGAACCTTCAGCGACATGTGAAACGTCTACCCACTTGGTACCAGCCAATCACCACCCCTGTCAGGGTCACAAAGGCAATGGGCGCAGATTATAGGCTGGTTTGTGTGAATGTCGACCGCGTGCCTGGTCATGCTGGTCCAGGCCCCCACAAGCAGGTCTGGGAAACCCCAGCTAGCTACTGCACACCAATACAGGTGGTTGACAGCCCGCTGCACCCATTCAGCAATCGAACCACATTCTCGGATGTTGCTCGCGGAACTGAGGCCCTTCTTGACACCTGCAGTTTGAGGAGTGCGCAAAATTAGTACTAGTCTGCTTCGTCTGCAAGAAAACATTCAAGAAAGGAATATAAATCATATCTCTAGCCAAACATATTCATGCCCTTATCCATTAATCCCTCCAATGTCTAGATCCGAGTCTGGACAAAATAATTTATATATTGTTTGGACTCTGAATACGTACTGCACAGCTCACTCCAGTAAACAGGAAAGCCATGTGAGTGACTAAGAAGTACAGGATAAAGCAATAATCTGCAAGAAGCATTGTGTCATTTCAGTTCAGATGACATATTCATTCCCAATATGATCATTCAGAGGAAACATACATTATAGTCGAGATATTCTCGAAGAAACAAATGAGAAAAAACTGATGTCTCCCAATTCCGAAGCCACATCTGTTTCTCTTCTTACAATGCCAAAGTCTTTAGCTGCTTGCATACATACCAATATATAGGTGTCGACAAGCTGTACAGGTTGTTTTGTTTACGTAGAGAAAATTAACCGTAACAAATGCTATCTGCAGTTCGAGACATGCCAGACATCAAGCAAATGGCGGACGGCTGGCTCTTTCTCCGTCATTTGCTTAATGATGGACCGGTGCCTGTCTGTGGTCAGGGACTAGACACTCAGCTGCTTCTCCCTTGCAAAGGCGGGGCATCTAATGAGGCTTTCCTTTTTTCGTGAGGCCGCTGCTGCACACTCATTCCGTGAGGCCACTGTAATCAGTAGAACGTAGACCATGTTATTCCCTGAAGCTGCAGTGATTATTCTGTGCATACAGTTATAGTAAACTCTCACCGGAGCGAACTTCGGTTTAACAAATATTTTAGAATAACGAACTTCAATCATATCCCCGGCGGTTTTCCTATCTATTATATGCAAAAAATCATTCAGTGAACCGAAAAACAAAGTTCGGAATAGCAAATATTTCAGTTCAACAAACTTGATCGGTGAACCAAGTAGTATTTTTGAAATCACATCAAAAAAGTTTTGCGCTCTTCAGTGCTGGCGTAGTCGATGCCTGCTGCCCCGTCACCACCACCAACGTACCATCGGCTGGCTTTTAAAGCGCCGCCGAGGCAAACCAGTAGTGCGGGAAACAAAAGAAACCACGTTGTGGGTCTATTTTTTTGTCATCGGTTCCATTCGGCCATCTTAGTTTTGGCTAACAACGTCAGCACGGCAATTTGTGCGCGCACTTTCATCATAATTACAACGAAACGGAAGCGATTTCCTCTATCAGACAAGCTCACAATCCTTGAGCATCTGGACAACAATCAAAGACAAGTGGACGTTGCGGAGGACCATGGGATTACACCATCGATGTTGTCAGTTATAGAGAAGCAAAGGTCGAAGTTTGAAGGAGAAACGGCGTTCAATTCGAACAGGAAACGACTTTGCACGGGATATTTTAAGCCAGTGGACGAAGCTGTTTCGGTATGACTTCCTCACAGCAACAAGCTGTTCCAGAGGAAGTGCAAACAACATAGACTATCTGGAGAGCTTTGTTACCTCATGCACTTTAAGAGCGGCGGGCAAATGAAAATTATATATTTTTTTTGTTTCAAAATAAAAAAGACAGCAACTTAAATGTTATGCTATTTTTATATATCGATGTACATGACTTCATAAATTGCATTTCACACTTTTGACTCGGTATGACATGCCCTATGCTGTTCGATATTCTAGTGAATATATTCAGTTTTGTGAGCTTTCAGCTAACTGAATTATTTCCTTGGCCCCCTTGAAGCTCGCTCAAGTAAGAGCTAATTGTATGAGTTATCCTGCAGCATTACCAGTCTTAGGTTATTTTGTTCCTGTAATAGAAGGGCTGCAGACTCCTGACACCTGATCGGAAGTTCAATTAACAGCTTAGCACCCATTGTGACTGTGGGGAAAAGAACACGACCGAATCGATTGGTGTTCGGGCTCCGACTGGCCGCACGTTTTTATTTTCGCGTGACCCGCGTCACGGAGCTCGTGAGCCGAGCTCCGTGCTGCGGCCATTGTTGCGGGCTCCTACAGGGCTCCCCCCTGGTAGCATGGATCGTAGGAGAAGAAAAACTGATAGATCTCATGCTGGCAAAACAAAAAAAGGAAAAAAAGATAATGAGTAGATTCGGTTCTGACATTAAAAGTACAAGAAAAGCTATATAGAGTTATGTGGTCCATGAGACGCGCTTTCTTGTGGGAGGGGTCTTGTTGGCTCGCAGAGCCAGTAGGTGTTCCGTGGATGGAGACTGGCCCTTGAATTCTTGAAATGCAGGCTTGAGTCTGTCCATCGCTATGGTTTGTGTATGTCCGTTGACGTCTAGAGTCATGGTTTTCTCGGTGCGTTTGAGCACCTTGAAAGGTCCATCATAGGGCGGAGTTAGACTTTTCTTGCTGCCTTCTTTGCGGATGAAAACATGTGTGCATGTTTGGATCTCCTGGCTGATGAAAACTTTCTGAGAATCAGGCAGTCGAGGTAGTGTCGGTTGAAGCTCTCGGATGAGCTCTCGCAGGTTTTCCAAGTACGTTTGGGATGGGACACTTTGGGAATTTTTGTTGCTGTCGAAAAATTCACCAGGAAGTCTAAGTGTCGAGCCATAGACGAGTTCCGCTGCGGTGCATTCGAGGTCTAGTTTGAGCGCAGATCGAACGCCGAGGAGGACGAATGGTAGGTGATCGACCCAGTTGAGTCGCCCGTCTCGTGCCGTAATTGCTGCCTTGAGTTGTCGGTGCAGTCTTTCTACCATGCCGTTAGCCGAGGGGTGGTAGGCGGTAGTATGCACATGGTGAACTCCTAGGAGCTGGGCTAGAGCGGCAAAAAGCGAGCACTGGAACTGCCGTCCCCGGTCCGTTGTGACGGTGGATGGACAGCCAAAGCGGGCGATCCAAACCTCAACAAACGTCCTGGCGACAGTCTCGGCAGTGATGTCTGGTAGGGGTATAGCTTCGGGCCACCTGGTGTATCGGTCAACGCAAGTCAAGATGTAAGTAAATCCTCGGCATGGAGGCAGTGGACCCACAATGTCAAGATGTACATGGTCGAACCGTGCAGAAGGAGAGCGGAACGGTACCAATGGAGTCACCGTGTGCCGGCTCACCTTAGAGCGCTGACATTGCAGACATGTTCGTGCCCAGCCACGTACATCCGCGTTGATGGTAGGCCAGATGTAGCGAGCTGTTATCAGGCGCTGTGTGGCTCGGATGCCTGGGTGACTGATGTTGTGGAGGTGGTCGAAAACTTTCCGACGAAGAGCTAGCGGAACAAGAGGTCGAGGACTGCTGGTAGACATGTCGCAGAGGATGGTACCGTTAGAATGAGGGAGAGGAACTGCCCTGAGTACCAAGGACTTCAGCATGTCAGGATGGGCAAGCAACTCCGGATCATCTTGTTGTGCGGCAGCAATGCTCTCGAAATCGACAGCTCCACGACTTGCCGAGACAGCGTCGACACGGGAGAGCGCGTCCGCCGCTGGGTTGTCTTTGCCTTTTACGTGGCGGAGATCAACCGTGAACTCGGAAATGAAAGCAAGTTGTCGTATCTCTCGGGAGCAGTAGGCGGTGTGGTTTCCATGGAAAGCATACGTTAGTGGTTTATGGTCCGTCAAGATATGGAACTCGTGACCCTCAAGGATATACCTGAAATGTTTGACAGCGAGGTACACGGCAAGAAGTTCACGTCCGAACGTGCTGTAACGTGTTTCGGCGGGCTTCAGTTTCTGGGAAAAAATACAAGTGTTCGCCACTCGCCGTCAAGCATCTGTTGCAGGACAGCTCCGGCAGCAGTGCTGGAGGCGTCAGTCATGAGACGGGTGGGGGCTCCAGGTTGCGGATAGAAAAGCAGGGCTGCATTGGCCAAGGCTTCTTTAACGTTGGAAAAAGCAGACGCAGCTTCTGCGTTCCATGGAACTGCTGATGACGGCCCTTTGGTGGTTCTAAGAAGATCAGTCATGGGCTGAATCATTTCAGCACAATGCGGAATGAATCTACGATGGAAATTGATCAGGCCCAGAAACTCGCGAAGCTTGCGAAGTGACGTGGGTTGGGGAAACTCGCGGATTGCCCGGACTTTGTCTGCGAGTGGTAAGATGCCCCTTGACGTAACGCGATGGCCCAGAAAGTCCAGTGCATCAACGCCGAAAACGCACTTCTTCGCGTTGATGACGAGACCGTACTCCTGCAGCCGGTCGAACAACAGTCGCAGGTGTTGCTCGTGTTCTTCCGGAGAGGTGCTGGCTACGAGGATGTCATCAACGTACGCGAAAATGAAGTGAAGTCCTCTGGTGACTTCGTTGATAAGGCGTTGGAACGTCTGCGCGGAGTTTCGCAGGCCAAAGGGCATCCTTACGTATTCGAAAAGTCCGAACGGAGTAGTGATGGCGGTCTTGGCCACGTCCGCTGGCTCTACGGGAATCTGGTGGTAGGCCTTTATCAGGTCTACCTTGCTGTAGATGTTGGTACCAGCCAGTCCAGCGGAGAAATCGTGAATGTTCGGCAAAGGGTACCGATCAGGTACCGTGCATGCATTCAAAGCGCGATAGTCTCCGCATGGTCTCCAGTCATTCGGGTCCTTTTTCGGGACCATATGTAGTGGCGACGCCCAGTTGCTGGAAGACGGGCGGACGAATCCGAGCTCCAGCATATGTTCGAACTCTCGACGCGCGATGTTCAGTCGCTCGCCAAATAGGCGGCGAGGACGCGCGGAGACGGGCGGGCCACTGGTGATGATGTGATGTGTCACACCGTGCTTGATTGGTACCTCCGCATTGCAGGGCCGGGTTATGGCAGGGTATTCTGTGAGGAGGGCTTCGTACCTCGACGTCGTCGCCAGGGGACGCATCGGGGAAGCGTTGAATGACGATAGGATACCCTGGATGGTCAAGGATGTGGTGGCATCGGTGAGGCTTCTGCCACGGATGTTGACGGATAGGCCGAAGTTTGCCAGGAAGTCCGCTCCCAGTATGGCTTGACGGAGATCCGCGACAACGAAAACCCACCGGAAAAGTCGCCTTAGTCCTATGTCGACGGTTAGGGATCTCTGGCCGAAAGTGGCAATTGCCGAGCTGTTGACGGCTTGTAGGGGCGCGGTATGTTGCGCTTGCTGACGGTCAAGTCGTGACGCAGGCAAGACGCTCACCTCGGCCCCGGTGTCCACTAAGAAGCGGTGACCAGAGATTTTGTCAACAACGTAGAAAAGGCGGCTTGTGTGTTGGCCCTCGTCACTCGCCGCTGCTAGTGCCGGGCCTCGGTGTTTTCCGACCAGGAGCATGGTTGATGGCAGTGTGTGGCCCGTTCCGCGTAACGCCGGTGGTACCAGCACAGGGCTCTGCTGCTTGACCGCGAGGCTCGTCGCGAGGATGAGCGGGCGTGAGGGGAGCCGCGTCTGGATTGTCGAGGTCTCTCGTCTGACGCTCTCATGGCGGCAACAGCGCAGGAAAGCTCGGCTATGCTTGCCTTGATCTCGGCGACTGTTGCTTGCCAGGGCTGAGGCTCGTAAGGCTCGTGAGATGCCACAGCAGCAATAGAAGGGGCTGAATATTCAGCAGTCCGATCCGCCAGCGTGGCAAGGCGATCTAGCGGCATGTCGTCAGCAGCTGCAAGAACCATGCGCATTCCTTGCGGAAGTTTTTGAAGAAAGAGCTCCCGCAGTATACGGTCTTGGGAATCGGTGGCTTGTGGACCCAACAACTGTCGCATTTGGTGGAGAAGTTGTGATGGGCGGCGATCTCCTAGCTCCTGCGCTGTCAGCAGCTGCTGGATTCGTGACCGCTCCGATGCCGTTGTTCGTTGGAGCAGAATGCTTTTTAAGTGATCGTAAGCGTCCTCACGCGGTGGCTCCGTCAGCACGTCGTCGATTTCGTCGGCCACGTTTGGCGGCAGAGAGGCGACGACGTGGTAGAATCGTGAGAGCTGGGTAGTGATGCGCCGAAGATGAAACTGCGCCTCGACTTGGGTGAACCAAACTCGCGGGTTCTTCGGCCAAAAGGGGGAAGGCGCAAGTTGATGGTTGCGAGGTTGGCGTCAGAGGACTGAAGTGGCGTGTCGTCGCCAGTGTGAGCGTTGCCTTGTTCCATGTTGGTTGAGGCTGCTAGAGAAGGCGACGAGGAGCCTTCAGATTCCGGGTCACCAATTGTGGGGAAAAGAACACGACCGAATCGATTGGTGTTCGGGCTCCGACTGGCCGCACGTTTTTATTTTCGCGTGACCCGCGTCACGGAGCTCGTGAGCCGAGCTCCGTGCTGCGGCCATTGTTGCGGGCTCCTACAGTGACCATTGCTGCACGTGTTAGTATCTAAATCATCGGTTCAAAATGCATGGTTTAGCATTGGGGAGGATGCATCTGCTCCTCACCTCTCCCACCTGAACCTGCTCAAACTGAAATATTTTGTTGACACCAGGTACATGGAGGGAGTACGTCAGGTACTTTGCACAGTAACCAGGAGAGTCGCACCTCCCGTCACCAGCAAGGTAGAGGGGGTGGTCGTGGAGCTCCTCCAACACTTTGCCCTGCTCGTCCATCCACACATGTAGAAGGCAATACTAAAATGTTTGATACTGGCCAAAGAACATTGGTGAAACACTGCATTCGGATGTAAAAGCATGCATGACAAAGCGCATCAGGTGGCATCATGTTTATCACCTGCTCAACAGCGGGGACCAAAATGGCTCGCTGGCAGTTGAAGAAGGTCTTGCTGCAGATGACTTGTACGTTCGTCAAAATGAACAGGCGCAGTATTTTGGTTGGAGAGGCCCCCGATAACAGCACAAGCGCTGATATGAGCAGGTTTCCAAAGAACTGCCGTTTATGGACGGCTGGCTCTCTCAGCGGTGCGAATGCCCAGCCATGAAGGACGTGCGCACTGTCAGTAGTGTGCTAGTTGCTCTGATGGACACGCTGCAGGGGCAGTAGCATTTCTGTCACATTGCAAACCACTGTCTCAGGCAGCTGCCAAAGACGAGGGGCTTGCGTTAGTTGTATCCCGGCTCTTCGCCAAAGGTTGTTGCTTTCCTGTGAATGTTACGAATGCATAGTGTTCGACAGTCGCTTCTCTGCTCTGACTGAGCAGCGAAAAACAGCTATATTGCGTCATTCACATCTAAACCGTTTGCTGGTACATTTTGAAGGACATCCTCCACAAGGCACCCCACTTATAACGAACTCCAATACTATTGAGAGAAATGTTCGTAAAAAAATAAACTAATACCAGAGTCTGATGTCTGTTTGTAAGCGTACTTTAGCATGCGACATATACGCACCATGGTAGTAATCATTCCTAACTGTTGTTGCCCAGAAAAATATATATTTTGGGTTGTGAAACCTGCACTTCACAAGGTATGCAACCAAGTGTAAAGCCCCTACAGTAGAGGTCTGCATGGGCTGATATTTAAAAGCCCGGTCCACCCCTTGCTCCCGATTTCTTGGGCCCAGGACCGCCCTTGGCCCGCTATTGATTTCGAACAGTCGGCTGAGCCCGTCCCCCCGACGCTGACTTTCATGGGGACGTTGAGGCCCACTCTATTTCAGCCCAGTATGAATAGCTCACAAATTCAGCGACATGGCAGCTGGCTCGACACTGCTGCTACTCATATGATGATTACGATTGCCGATGGTCAATGCAGTAAGCATATTTTGTTATATTTTGACTGATATCATTTGTTGGACCCATCTGCGGGCTTGGGAAGCTCGTTAAGAAAAATCACCCAGATCGTCCTCCTCTGCGACCGAACCCGAGCGGAAAGGACGGAAACAAAAATATGACAAGCACCAGTAAACAAAACCACTTGTCAAAATTAAAAGGAAGGGAAACGTCGCGACCGGTTTGGACAAAAAAGGACAAAGTTCTAAATTACCCGCTTTCCCTGCGAACAACCGAAAATAAGCAAAAATGTTGCCTCTTTTGCGGTGGTTTGCGAGACGTTGTTCAGGAAATGCACCCATTAGGGGAACCTCTTCAGCAATATTGTGGATGCAGACACTCATACGTACGGCTGGTTTACGATTGCCTGGGTGCACATTGTGCAGGCAAGGAGCGTATGTGTGCGTTTAGATGGGTATAAGCGATGGTACGACAGCGGTGCCGCCTGTGATGAAAAGGAACGACCGTACCTCTACTGTTCTGGAAGGGCATTCGCTACAGCGGCTGCACACACACCGGACTGAACAAAAACATACGGACGCGCACGCATGCTTTCAGCATTTCGGTCTCCCGCACTGTGGTTCCTCTCACAACCCCCGAACGAACTTCGAAAAGAGACTGCTGCTCAAAACATTAAAAAAGTAATGGCCGGCTCGGGTATTTTCGTCCTGCCTTGTAGACTTGAAAGCAAGGCCCGGACCCGGCCCGGGCCCTTCATGAAAGTAGCCATGAAACACGATCTAGACCCACGCGCTGGGCTGGCCCGTACCTGTGCAGCTCTCTACCCATCAGGGGCAGCTGATTTTATGTAATGGAAGCAATGTATAAGTACGGCACACCACAATTAAAAGACGATGCTGATTTGAGTTGTGTGGCGCACTTCCCATTTTTCTTGACACGGCCCAATTTTGATATCGGTTATAATTTTGCAGCTGGTGTATGTGTAAATCGACAAAACAAGCAGGTACACAGCCCGACACTGTTAGCACAAAAAACGGTGTGGAAGATTATTTTTGTTTTTCCGCTAATAATTGGAAAGCTGTTGTCCAAAGTACTAGTGCGGAGGGATTTGGGCCATAAGCTGGGGACATGAAATCGGGGGCAACCAGTACAACTTCAAAGTAAAGCAAAAAGATGTACCGATGCTGCGTTTGCGCTTTCAGTGAGTCGTCAGTGCTCTCTTCACACTTCCGGCCTGACGCAGTGTGCTTGTTCCTTCTATTTTAAACCTCATCCAATGGGAAAACACTCTTACTCCACAAAGCCATCTTTGTTGATTTAGGCATCCTTTTTCTTGTCTGAATAACTTTGGACTGGGCTAGTTGCACGTGCCACGACTGGCCTTTGTGGTGGAACTTGGAAGCCGGTGGCGGTGGCGGTGGTGGTTGAGGTGAAGGAGGCAGGTTTAGCAGCAGTGGTAGTGGTACTGGTGCCGGCAGTGGCGCTGCAACTGCCAAGTAGTTCCAAAATGGCTGTCTGGACGCAGTGGCTAGTGATGCCTCTGGCATTGAAGTTTGCCTGCGTGCCTGAAAGGAGCAACGATTTTTACATATCCAGTTCCTCATATGCTCGCCTCAGTACAAGCTTCTGCAAACTGACATTCTGGCACACACTATATTTTGTACACCTATTATTGTAATGAACAGCAATCTAGATCTAGAAAGTAAAATACAACGGGAAAGATAAATAAAAAGAAGATTAACCAGGGCTGTGTGTGCACACTTTGACTTCCCCCTTGCATTTGTGCTATTATTTTTAACCTGTGTAGTAAAGAACATGTATAAATTGTAAACAATTTGTACAAAAAGGAAGATATATTTTCACTATTAACATTAAACAAAAAAACGCAATGCCGTTAATACTTAGGGCCGAGTTAAACATCGAAATATTATACAAAGTCCTAATCAAGTTTATTTTACGATGTGACGCCGAGTAGGCGAATGTAGGAGGGGTCTTTTTTACCGCTACCGACTGATTTTGTTTTCCCAGCCTAGCATTCGTTCCCACAGAACTGTCTCTCATGACAGCTGGGGTCGGAAGCTCCCGCTTCCCTTGCGGGTCGGGCTGAACCTCTGCATCGCGTGTCGTCGGTTGGTGACGGCAATGAAGCTCGTGCTCACGATGTGCCTTCACTGCAAAGCCCAGCTCCTCAATCGGCACATCGTCCTGCAAAATCGAAAAGTTTCGTAAACCTCGACCTAAAGGCTTCGAATGGCCACATCAACCGTTCACTGAAGTAGCAGCGCCACTTACAAGAATTTCTTGGCGTTTTGACGTTGGGTCCTCCATTGAGAAGATGTAATGCTTTACAGTGGAGGAAAGTCGAAGGGAGGGAACAGCGTTGGACTTGAGAGGGGCCTTCTTCAGCTGTCTGCACGGCATCCCGAAAAACGCCTCCAATACGCCGGTGATCGCGGTCACCGTCGAAGTATTCAGAGCACACGCGTGCCCGTGCCTGACCAGGATGCCTTTCTATTAATGCGCCGACATCACTCAGCGCTAAGGTGTTCCTCACGCGGCAAACGACGAAACTGAATGTTTCTGAATCTGAGAAAAGCAGCGGTTAGGCATCGGTTGGGATCACTGCGGAAATGCCGCACGCTCTCGGCATCTTCGATATGGTCGATATTACCGGCAAACAGAACGAAAATATTGAGGCGCCGTAGGGCCGAATGTTGAACAGGAGACACCAGAAAAAGAAATTGCGACCGCACCTGAAGTTTTCTAGCAGACGGTTTTTGTGGAATATGGGTAGATGAAGCCAGCTGAAACTCTGAAAAATAAATATTTCTCGATAATACAGGAATTACACGCGTTTATTTACCTTGAAGGGGTAAAATGTATTGAAATCAATACTTGTATTTAGCACGTAATGGAACAACCTAAATATGTTTCGCAGTGTTTTGTTTACAATATTTACTATATTTTGCTGACAGCAGTGGATGTTATGCTGCGACGTGCTGCAGAACGACGTCGCGTACTCTCTCTCGCCGTAGTTCCTTCAGTTGCCACTCCTGGCTGGAGATGGAGGAAGAATCTCGATTTTTGCTGTACGGTTACGCCGAGGTATCACGACATTTCAAAGGAAAAAAGATTTTTCTATCCTCCGGGGCACGACAAACAAGGTAAAAACTATAACGGAGAAATTCCTTCAGTCTAAAATGGTTACACCGTCCATTTAAGTAAAGCAGAAGATTGGGGCGAAACCCATGACCTTTCTCCGTAGGACGCGTAGGACAAAAAAGCTTGGACGAAAATTTGTCCCGTGATCTTTCGCTTTGTTGGGATCGTTGGTGCTGCTGTTTTCGCCGTTAGCCAAGTTGCAGAAATAGGTAGGCCATGTAGGTCCGGTTTCCGAAATGTGCTCTTGAGTGTTCTGTTGCGTTCGTGAGTTGCAAAAGCGGCGGTCGTTCTTCGTAGTAAACGGCACGAAACACGTTCATGCCCATTTTTCGGTGATGCTTCTTGTTTGATCCGAGGTCAGTGAAATTCTTGTGAGTGTTTGTTCGACGAGCTTCTACAAAAAACTGCTCTTGTGCCGGCATAGAGACGTCAGTTGAATGTGCGCAACCTCCTTTCTAAACTGTTTTTTTTGGGGCTGCCCGTGTTGGATTTCGCATCTATCAATGATTACATTATATAGCTGTTTTATCAGTAAAGTGCAATCATACTTCTGATTGTAGTTCTGATTTTCTCTCAATATCCGCGGTTTGTTTTGTGTTTTAATTTCTGAGTTTTGCTTGAACTGAAAACAGTGTTAATTTTATTATATAACATCTTTTTCTGCTTTATGGAGGAGTATGACCTTTGCGACTTTGTCGAGAATAAGCTGTGTGCAATTATAGTGGTTAAAACAATTTCTCAATGTGATCGGAACAATTTCGTTCGTTTGTGTATGTTATTGATATGCCACAAATGATACACAGCATCCTATACAGCACAGACGTGCACAATGTCCGGCCAAAACGAAGCAGGCGCATCCCAGAGTATTCGCACGGTATTGTGCAAACACTAGACCGGGGCAAAACGACTGTACGGCAATACCTGCCGCATATGGAACGGTGGTGCAAAACTAGACATTTTAGCGATATTGGAACCGACTTTTAACCGGTACTGGCACTACACTGCTAAGTATCGCTATGCTGCTTGAGAACACAGATGGTGAGATCTGACCATCGTGTTTCCAACGCCTATTTAATTTAGTTTTCCTCTGGAGCCCATGGAAGAGCATCTTTGCGGCACACCAGGGTAATTCTAAACTTCGACAAGCCTCTGGGCTTTCTTTGGCAGGTTTTGCACTTATTTGGCACTGCAATGGCTTGCCAGACAAAACCCAAACTTCGGCATGCCCCAAATCCCCAAATTAGGAATTACTTCAGCAGTTATCGCTCAAGTTTGGGACTTTGGAACCCACGCGGCGGACCAGAGAAGCGCGAAATATTGGCATGTCCCAAATCCACAAATTACGGATTACTTTGGCAGTAATGCTCCAGTATAGCATTTACTTCGGCAGTCCTGTGGCGGGCCAGAAATAATCCTAAAATTGTTGATGCTCTACAATCGCCCGACTAGGGCTATCGTTGGGCAACGTACTTTGGCACTGATAAGCATTATGGAGAAAAACCTAACTTGGCCTTAATTAGGCCCTAACGTTTGCCATACTTTCGCCCAAGTTCGTCTTTTAGCTGGAGTGCTACCTGGGCCATGCTATCAGTAACGTATCTTACTCCTCTTCTATTTTGTTTACTCACATAAAAACCCTGATACCAAGTACTGGCAATGCGACTTACTTTAGTTAAACGCAAACTGCGGCGTTTGTTAAGAATATTGAAATATGGATCAGTCTTGACATCCTGAATAAAAATATGTTTTGTCACAGCGACATGTTAAAATGTATGACTGAGAAAGGAGGACTGGAATAGGAGTACGAGTTCGTTTTGGCAATAAATAATCAATATTTATGTCGTGTTCTACCGAAGTTCCGAACCTGTCATTGTTCTATACTTTTTTACGACGTCTTTAATTGTATTGGGCGTGTATCACAGCCCTACAGAAAGTAATATTAAATTTATTATTATACCTTACCAGGGACTTTCTGAACTTACAAGTAAATATACTGACGCCTTAAAATTGTTGTGACATGAGTGACACAAAACTTGACAAGAGCTTATTAATTTTTTTGACCCTTTAAATTTTCTATATCAATACTCAACATTTTAGGGTTACTAATTACTGGAGCAATGTTTCCAATCTGTGCTTATGCAAGGTTCCTTCACTATTGAGTAACATCAAGTTCCTGGTTCCTTCACTATTCAGTAGCATCAAGTTCCTGGTATTTGTGATCACATATCGTTAAAATAGCGCTCTCACTTCCCGTTCCTTATAAATCAAAATACTATAAATTGAGTCCTGTGTGTATGAGGGCTGACTACGCATCCATCGATTTAAAACTTGTAAGGTTTTTAGCCGTCCTTTTTTGTTGACTTCAAGAGAAGGTCTGTAGATAAATAATGAACACTATACAAGGATAAAAGAACCCATCTAGTCTATCTTTACGTTTCACGGGCTCGCATTATGTGTAAAAACTTTGAAGTGGGGCTTATACAGTGGCATTTTTTTAAAGTTAGATTAAGACCGCTTACGACCGCTTACGTCGCTTCTCACCGGGACATCACTGAGTCGAATAAAGCGTGAAGACCGGTTCGAAGAAAGACATTGCACGCAACGGTATAAACACCAATGTTCCGGTGACTCCCCACGAAATGAAAGAAATCGAGATCAAACACTCCTGGTTGAACAGAGCTTAAACCTAGTTAAAGAAAACAGTTAATAATTCGGAATTAAAAACAGCGCGAAAAGACGAGGACTAGACAAAAAAGTGACACGGACGCAGCGCTGACTTACAACTGAGTTTATTGAACGCAAAATCGCAATATATACTTCCGTTGTCGCAAACAAAGGAAGAATTCAGCCTAGATTATACATCACTAATGAAAAATAAAGGCTTCTTTGTCTGGTCCTCGTCTTTTCGGGCTCTTTTTAATTCCGAAGTATGTACCAACTCGTCCAAGCCTCAACTTTAGTTAATAATTACTCCAAATAAAAAAAAATATTACAAAGAAGCTATATCAACGGACACTTGCGCTTCATAAAACGATTTGTATGACTCAGCTAGTTTTTACAAAGTGGTCAAAATAATAAAAATAATATTCTACTCGTACAACACCCCGGACATTCTGACTAACAAGCAAACAAAATGTTGAAAATATTAGCCCATGCTCTAATCTTCACTGCAATTTGTACACGATAACGGCCTTCCCCCTGCAGGTGAGACTAGCGCTGAGGCTATCAATTATCTTTTGTTGTATTTATACTGATGAAGGCCTGTCAAGAATTTCTAACTCAGGCTAATACTTTCATCCTCATACAAATTCAATCACAATTGACCGCACCGGTATGCTGAAGGCGATCGTCCGACTGAAGCTGTCATCTAGTTCAGCGTTCATCCAAATTTACTCGAAAGTAATAATACACATTTAAAACATCACCACCTTCTTCTGCGACATATTCTCAGTCAATCATGGTTTTATACATTTCTTTCGATCTGGACATTTCTAAATTAATCGCCGTCCACAAGACTGGTGACCGCCATCTAGTTAAAAACTACTCCGCTATTTCTTCATCGGTGTTTCGTCAAAACTCCTGGAGAGGAAACTCACTGAAACATCGTTCATGTCCTACACTCGCAAAACATTTTTTTTAGCATTTGCACGTATATTATACATCAAACTCGTTCAAATCCCATTAAAAGCTATTCTCACCAAATCATTTATTTAACTTTTGATTACCGTGCTCAAACTTAAACCATTATTTTAAACTTTTCAAATGCATTTGACAAAACACCTAGTCAAGACATAATTTTTTTTATCAAAACAGAAACCTCAGATAACGCTTTGCTGTCAGCTCCTCACCGCGTCTTGAACATTCTCTTAAGTAATGTAAGATTTCGACGTCCTGAGTTTCTTATCAAATATTTAGATTATTATTGGCAATAAAATATGAATATTATACACTACATTACCAATTTATTCCTATGAATACCACGGATATATTTACAGATATATATCCCTCAAATTACCGGTTGTCTCATATAGCGCCCAGGCTTTTTAAATCGATAGCAAAAATTGCTTTCGTAACCTATCCCGTTAAATTTTTAGCAGCATTGCCTACAGGTGGTGCATTTTTTATATAAAATTTGAAATTATTGAATTTATCTAAAAAAACAAAAAATAAATAAATAAAACGGCTTAACTTGTATGAAGACGCAGCGAAGCCAAAGATCTTCAAACCATAGGGACGCCCTATCGTTAAGAGGGAGCGCTCCTCCAAGCCCCATAGAGAATACACGCGATTTTCTGCAATTTTACAAAAATTCTCATTTAATAACCGTTACTCCGATTTTTTCAAAATATTTTGCTATAAAAAGATTGATTCTTCGTCCAACTATTCCTCAGAGCATATTGTTCATAAAATTTTTTATTATATTTTATATTAAATCGTGAAATTGGTCGAAATCGGCTGTTTTGACATGTTTACGTTATAACGCGTTTTTAAAAACCTGTGAATTTTGAACTACAAATGTGTCCTGTGGAATAGTTGCGGAATTTAACACGGAATTCAATAATATTAGAATTATAGCTGTAAGTACATCCGTTCTGTAACTACATCGAAAAAACTGAACCAAGGTGTTGTGGCTTGTTTTCCCCGTTTGGACGCTCAAGACTGGTTCGACGAGCGCCGCGAGATGGCGCCACGGTTCCGCCACGCACGCTGCTCAGATTTTGTATTACTCCGCCGCGCGCATGCGCTCTTCAGTAACGCGC
This sequence comes from Ixodes ricinus, assembly GCA_037355805.1. Classification (NCBI taxonomy): domain Eukaryota; kingdom Metazoa; phylum Arthropoda; class Arachnida; order Ixodida; family Ixodidae; genus Ixodes; species Ixodes ricinus. The sequence continues at coordinate 3,605 of JAZHYW010017649.1, read as the reverse complement.
TTGTGGGGGTCCAGAGACGGCAAGACCCGTCCAGACAGAGGGGATTTGTTTTTGGGCTGGGTATAGGGCGGATAGCTGTGCGTGTTTTCATAACTATAAAGGCCGTTCTCGCAGCTATGGGTCCAAAGAGGTATAAATATGGCAAGCGAAAGGTCTCGATGTCTCAACTAGAGTTTGCACGTAAGCGATCCGCTGCTGAAACTACGGATGGTGAGGTTTCAGGTGAGGTTGAGTAATCGTGTCGCAGCCGCTGGGGAAGCCATGCATCAGGCCGGAGTGGAAGAAGCGAGGCGCGCGAAGGAATCTGGCGAGATCGATGCCGAAGGCTATCCGCTTGTGACCGTCATTGCAGACTGTGCATTGTCAAAGCGATCGTACAAGAACAAGTACGACGCATGGTAAGTACTTCATTTCTTCCTCTAAAAGGGATGCGAATGTTGATCATAGATATAATATACATTTCTTCGAAAGAAATCCGAAGCATGTTTTTTTCGCCGCGAAAATGCATCATATATTGTCGAACGCTCAGTCTCTGTCGCTAGGCTACGTTTGGGTGGAGGCTGAGCACTTGGCAATGCGTAGTTTATTTTTATGGGGAGATGACCGTGGTTAGAATGCCTCTCTATTGTATATGTATTTCTGTGAATGCAAGATTTGTTTCGGCAACTGGGGTCCGACGATTTCTCACGAAGCATTGGAAACAGTTATGCGTTTTGTGGGCCTGTTTTAGTGACCGCTGTTTTATGTACTACATTCCGAATATACGCGGTGCCATGCAATCAGTTCGTCAAACGACGTTTTAGAAAGCTCGTTTCTTCGAAGCTGCACTTTTTCAACGATAAATCGTTCCAGCGGAAATAGCCGGCGTTCGTTTCATCGATACACCTTGTTACGTTTCGTCAAGTTTTTTCATTATGTGCATGCATGTGCGTGCTCGCGCTTGTGTACGTAAGTGCGAGTCCGTGTCTGTGCTTGCGTGTGCGCGTGCATGCGCGAGAGTGCTTATGTGCGTGCATGCACATGCGTGTTTGCCTGCCTACGCGTGAGTATATATGCGCGCTCTCTGTGTGCGCGTTATTGTATTATACGTGCATGTGCGTGCGTGTTTGCACGCGTGGGCGTGTGCATGCTCACAAGTGCGCGTGCCTGTACGAGTGCGCGCGTGCATGCGCGTGTGTAATTCGTGCGTGCGTGTGCGCGGGTGTGCTTGTGCGTGCGTACATGAATGTGTATCCGTGCCTGCGCGTGCATCCGCGTACCTGTGTTCGCGCATGCGTATGCGTGCCTAATTCGTGCGTGCTTGAGTGGGCGCGTGCGTACTTCGGCATACGTGCGCCCAAGTACGCACGTTGTCGAACTTTGAGGGAAAAGTTCGAAAAAGTCGAACCTGGTCGAACTCGAACGTCGGCTGGTTCGCGACACCCCTAGTAGTCACGTTGCGGACGGTTGGTGATTGGCCGCTGATAACTTCACCGTAACTTTTTGCTTTATGTTTAGCGCAATTTTTTTATATTTTTATTCGTGCGATTGTAATCTTTTGCGAATAAACGCTCTGTACCCTTTCCTTGTGGCGTATGAAACGATCTCGAACGCCTCGAACAACAGCGACGCTTGCGTTCGTTCTCGGGGCTACTAGGCTGTATTTATTTGACGTCAGACTGCCTTTTGATGCCGAGTCACAACACAAAAGTATGGCCACCGAAGGCAAACGCAGTTATCCCATTGGCGCGTTTGCTTTGTCTTTATTGTTCACAACTCTCGCGAATCAAAGTTTTGCTTTATCGTTTGGTGGTCATGTTTGTGGCCGATGACTCAGCACGTGAATAGACCCTATAACCGTTCATGGTGTTTTTCTCTTCTTTATTTTTTTAGATTGAACGATTCTACAGTGTGGAACGAACTACACGAAAGTGCCTCAACCTTCTACGAAGTCTTCCGTGGAGCAGAACGTGTGGGGATCAGGACTATTGGAAGATAGGCTCACAAGTGGTGAAAAACTGCCTGGTCACCAATCATTACAAATTGGCTATGAAATACGATAAGAAACAATCAGTGTCGTGGAAAATTGTATAAAAATACTTTGTCGTGCAGAGGTTGTAACCAGTTGTGATGAAGTAACGAAGGTATATGCCGGTAGTTTGTCATATATGTATTCGATTATATATTTATTTTTAAAGTACCTATACTTCGTTTCAGCTTCGGTCCAGACGCAGCCAAAGCTACAAGCGCGAACTCCGGGCTTTCAGCATCCCTGCCAAGCACGCGCGCTCGTGCAGTGCAAGCACTGTTCTGGGCCACATGCTCGCGCTTGTAGCATCGGCTGCGTCTGGACCGAAGCTGAAACGAAGTATATACAGTGTTTTTACTTAACTGGAACGTGTTTTTCTTTCACAAGAGGGGAGACAGTTACCTTAGTGCCGTATCCACTGTGCCTTTAGGAGGCTCGGCGAACATTACATGGGAGATCACCGTAACGATAAGCTGGGTGGGTAAATAACTAAAATATGCTAATCAAGTTTCCCACGAGCGGGTTTATAGCTCGTGTTGCAATTATATATTTAAAGTCATTAGAGGCTAAATAAATTTGGACGTATTGCTAAAACCCAAAGGGACTTTAGTTATCTAGGTTTTCAGTTTTCACATTGATTTGTATTGGATTATCTTGCGGAGCGGATCCAGCAGTATTTTTATGGCCAAAACATAAATGGCTCGTTTGGCCACTTGAATCGCAGTACCGCTATTTCTGCATAGTTGAATAAAGCAATCACTCGCTAACACATCATACAAAATAAATAGCGTGTTAATCGCAAACACAATGTTTATATTGAAAAATAATATTATTCCGGAGCGCATGTCGCGGCACAGATCATTTGGTAGTGTTTTATCAAGGTCATTTACGTAATACAGGATCGCGAAAAATATATTGTGTAATTAAAAAAATATTTATTATATATTGACAGTGCTACTGCCGAACTCTCCACGCCGGTCCGTTTGTAAAGACGGATTTTGAAGTAATGTCTTGTGATTGTCTTTGTCGCCTCGTTTCCAATGTGTTTGTACTTGACAAGTGTTCATTTGAATCTACGTTCAGTGCATTCAACCGTACGTTCAGTACGGTTTCGCTTATTTCACTCGAGTTATTAAAATTGCATTTGTTTTAATTTTCTTCCCTTTGGTTGTTGTGTCTGTGCGCCGCTTTTTTTACTCACATGAACACATATACAGGGTGATCCTCGAATCAGCCGGGACCCCTTCAAACGTCGCCGCGGACCACAGTTCGAGAACCGCTGGACTAAGATGTGCCAAATATCTCGAGTTAATTCCGTGATTCGTCATGTTGCAACTGCTGTTTTAGAGACAATTAATATAAGGGGCTTTATATCGGCAGTGTGCTTTGAAACGAACTTAAATTTATCCTACTCGGAATTCGTTTTATCGTTTGGAAAAGCAAGGCTGATGAATTTTTGCGACTCGTTATAGCATGAATGAACTGGCTTAGAAATAGTTACTAACAGTGAGAGCGTCTCGTGAATTTGACTATTGGGGAGGGGATTGAACTATAGGGGGCGCTTTGTCTAGATTGTTGTCCACACAGTTGGGTGTTT